>JAHWFP010110525.1:0-26918 GCA_023313725.1 Lithobius niger
GGCAAATGAGCGATCACGTAAGAAACGACCAGATAAGGAGTTCTCATCTGACGCTATTATTTTTGTTACAAAAAAAACCTGGAAGTTTCGTTACTTTACATCTTCCCGTCCTCTTCGTTCTTTTTCATCAGGCTTTTACACTTTTTAAATCTACAAACACCGTACTTTGCAGTAAATACAGCGTTAAATTGGGGGGGGGGGGGGGGGAGATCGAACTGCACTGAGGGTACGTAAGGCTGATTAAAGTACTTTAAATTTATTGACTCCTTTTTTGTGTATTAACCGACTATAAAATAATACACGAAAATATCACACCACAATTTTATGTATAAGCTTGCTTTTGTTTAAAGTTTGCTGCTTAATTTTTGTCAATGCTGGATTTACTGAAAATCCAGTTTTTTTAAGACAATCAAGTTTTAAAAAAAAATATCCCCCCCCCCCCCTTCCTCCAACGCACGTCAGTCTTACACGCAATTCAGCGATATTTAAGGCTAAACCAAATGCTAACGTAATTTCCAGTTTCCCTCCCCGCCGTCCAAATGTGTTTTTCGTGGTCATAAACTGAACCTTGACCGACGCAAAAAGCCCCAACATAGTCGAAACTTCCGCTCTTCTAACACCTTTCTCGAATTTCTACCGGCTATACAGATATTTACAGATATTTACAGAATGTGTAAGCAAATATTTACGGAAAGTGTACGCAGATATATAAATGAATTAACACACCGTACGTTTTAATGTTGTAGGTAGGTAAGAAATGCGACATATTCTAATTGGCTGTCACTACTACTGAGCACCGACTTATTCATTCTAGAGTTGCGCTTTTCAAATCGTGTTTTTTTTAACACCATATATTTTTTTCCATGGAAAATACCTTTGCTAGACGTAGTTGTTCTATAGTTCGTAACAGTTGGTGCTGTTTATTCCCCCCCCCCTCTCTACCGCCTACCAGATGTTCAACGCAGTTTCGCCTCCAACCCAACGCCCCCCCCCCTCCACGTGATAATTTCGTACTGCAACGCAAATCAACGTCGTCGAAAACTAAATATCTTAAAATGACGCTGTAAATAACAAAAGTTGTCTCTAATGCAAATTAATATTATGTTCAAATTTCATTTTAATTAATATAAATAGAGTGATGACGTCACAAAACCCAACGATCCCGAAGTTTTCCGAGGGCTTTTCAGAGTAGCCACTAACCGACCACCGACCCACATTTCCCCGAAGTTTTTTAACACCGCCACTGCCATTTTTTGCTAAAATTTGCGAAGAGCACACATGCAACACTGACGTCATAACACTGTGCACTATGGACGACGGTTTCACGTTGAAAAACCTCGTTAGAAGTTAGCAAAGTTCAAATCGCGAAACTTTATTCTGCAGAGAAAAATACCTTTTGAGCTTCTACACTGCAACTCACCCATCCCTCGACTTTAAGTTCCTCGGATCATAATTGAACAAATGTGTCTGGTTTTTGACTCGATGTGGCTGTACCGATTTGCCTTTAGCCCTTTTTGGGCACAATCACATTAATTCGACGTGTGACACGTCGAATTAAAAATTTAAAATCGGTTCAATGGTTCGACCTCTAGATGAGACAAAAAGTTCACCGACAAGAAGAAGTACAATAACAACAATATTGTAGTCACATTAAAATAGCGTTCAAAATGTCCTGATCCTTGTTAACACCTACATTTTAAGCTCTAAAAATTGAAAATAGATTCAATGGTTCGATCTCTAGATGAGAGAAAAGTTTCCCCCAATAACAAGGACAACAAGAATATTGTAGTCACATAAAAATGACGTTCAAAAAGCCCTGATCCTTGTTCAGTTAAAACCTGCATTTTAAGCTATAAAAATTAAAAATCGGTTCAATAGTTCGATCGCTAGGTATAGCTAAATTTCCCAAAGAAGAAGAAGAACAATAATAATAATGTAGTCGCATTAAAATAGCGTTCAAAAACCTCTGATCCTTGTTAATCAAGGGTTAACCTACATTTTAAGCTATAACAAATTTAAAACGGTTCATTGGTTCGATCTCCAGGTGAGGGCAAAAGAATCCCAACAACAACAAGAAGAAATGCCAATGCGGTGGAGACTAAACGGTTCAATTGTTGTCGCTACAATTTTTATTGCAGTGAAATAGTTATGACACGACTCCAAATACTCAATTTCGTTGGGTTATGTCAATTCTGGGGGAACAGGGTTTCAGAGTTTGAGGTTTAACATTGAAATTCGTACTGAGACTTACGTAAGGACGTTGATAAATAATAACACTTTGTTGCGAAGCAGCAGGCAAAGGAAGGATCCGATAAGACCATTGTTACCGTGCCTCAAGTCATTGTAAAAGAAAGTAAAGAGAAGGCAAGGCGGTCACAACACAAATACCGGATCAAAAAACCGGATCAAAGGATAGACCCGCCTAATACACTGGAAAAGTAACATTGTCTGTTTATTCAGTTTCTTTCTAAATATTGCCAAAATTTGAGCCATCAGCAGACAAGGCATTCCAATTTCTAACTACACGATTAGAGTAGAAAAATTTTCTCCTATTACGGTAGGCTGGTACTGCCTAGTTGAGACGCGCCATTAAGCCTCATCTCCCCCCCCCCCCCTAGTTGAGAGGATGACCCCTAGTTCTATCACCTTCTCTTATTAGAAAAAAAAAATCCTGTAATCAAAGCCACGAACCCTGATCATGTAATGTGGTGAGTCTCTCATTTTCGGCGTATCTATTTGAATTCTGCCACGCAATATTTCCTAAGTAATTACGTTAACAAATTTACCTTCAGCCTAGCCCTTAGTCTGAGTTTCGTTGCTTGTCTGTTAGGTGGGCAAGCAGCTTATTATTAAAAGCCATATTAAACATGAACCGCTAAAAGATGGAGACTGTCATCCTTCCTTAAGGCCTATAAGCACCACAGTTAAACCTTTACTATCTTAAGTCGAGTTTTGTCCGGTTGTTCACCAACATACCCGTCGACACATTACTTTCTGGTGCATCGGTTAGGAATCGAACCCCCGTGGCAGGTGAGCATTCTAACACTGAAACACCGAACCACCTCCTCACTTACTTTTTTAAAAATAAAATTTAGTGGGAAATAACACGGGCTGGGAGTTCAGAGTTCCAACATAACTGATGACGGAACGAGCCACCGTACGATTTTCGTAATTCTACTGCTTAAAAACAACACACATCTAACTATGGGTTAGAAAAATATTTAAACTTAAAAATGGTGCACTTGTTGGAATGTTAGAAGGCGACCAAGCGTACTGAAGACGAAAGCACTATTTGAGGCAGAGTTATACAGGAACCACAGGCAGCCTTCGTGGACGTGACGTAAGCACTAGGTAACCCCTGATATGTATTACCTATAACTGGATAGCAAATGTATAGTGATTGTCCAGTGTCAGAAGGACGATTTCACATACCGCTAACCAGCTTCCGAATTAAAAGTGGACTTTTACGCAACGATTTGCATTCTCGCCAATTGGATTCAATCTCGATGGCGAAGAGTGTCATGGACATGGTAACAATGCTGCCTGGCTTAGCTTTCAATGACATCGTTTGCAAAATGCTTGCAGTAGTGTAATCCGTGACAATAACATAAAGGATTGCTCTCGACGAAACAATTTTCCCACTGGCTGCTGAACTCGCATTATGGACTGTTTTCGTTGCTGGCCGGCAGGGCTAAAACCGCCGCCATGTTGGAATTCTAGCTCCTGGTTGCGAGAATGCAAAGCTAGATCTCTGCGTAAATAAGTGATAACTTACTCACCATTTCTATCGACATTCCAAACTTTGTAATTGGCGTTTACGTACACCTATTAAACACGTCCTCATTACTCACGTCCTTATTACTTACTTACGATTTCTAACGACATCCCAAAATGCGACATCCCAAACTGTTTTAATAGGCCTCGCCTGTTCAAAAATTTTAGGTTGTCCTACTTTAAAATGTCGTTAGAAATCGTGAGCGAGTATTGATGACGTTTGCGCACCGATTTACATTCTAATTCTGCTGACGCCAACACACTTGGAAAGATTTCATTCATGAAAAATCTCCATCTTGTTTCATTTAGTGAAAAACTGCGTTGCGAAGGTTTCAATTTTCAATTTTTTCCTCGTGGTTTAAAATAAGAACGACGTAATCACTGCCATGAGCAGACAATCACGTTCGCTACACAAATTACCAGATTAAAATGTATAATCGCCTAATCGCTACAGTTCAAAGGCTTTGAAGACTTCCAAGACTTTACTTAAATAACACCAGATAAGGAACACAAGTGCCTTGATAACAAAAGTTCACACATCGTACAAGACAGCCGTTCAAAGTAAAGGTGTGCGTATATAGGCCTATATATTCCTATGGTGACTCAGACATCGCTGTCTGGTTTGCGAAACTGCGCACATCGGTCTGTCTTGCTCAAATATTTGCGTCTCCGGTGAAAGTTGCCAGAAAGAAAAAAAAGGCTGTAAATAATGCCGAAGAGTTGTCTGGCTCGTGATGCTAGCTGGCCTCCGCACTTAGTGCCAATGTCCTCTCATTACGCATGCAACAACAAGAATAGGCCACTTTCGTGACTCATGGTCGTGTGCAGTTTGAACCAAGCCAAGATCTAATGCCAACCGATCTTTTCGCTGCCGAAGCAAATGATAATTAATGCAGAAACCGTTGACACTCTTAAGAGCGGGACGTTAGGCGCCAACCCCCCCTCCCCCCAAAAAAAACCCCTTAAAATCACTGAAACAAGAAAAATACTGGTAAGACGTGATACTTACGCAACTTTTATGCGATGCCTGATATCTGACGATTGCCTATGACGTCTCCTATAATCAGTGTTACTAACAATACCCTCTTCTTGTTTCATTGATTACTTTTTCTATTTCGTGCTATTCCTTATACGGTAACGTTATCTATAATTAATATCTCATGCTGTTATTTTGTGAAACCATTCGATTTGCAGCAAACTGAATATGATTTACAATAAACACATTTTAGACATACCTAAAAACAGTTTTTAGACGCTTTTAGTTGACAAACACTTACAAACGTTTTACAATAGCGTGGGCTAAAAAGAAACCTTTCAAACTATTAGGGTTTATGCAGTGCCGCAAACGTGAACTGCGTTAAAATAAAACCCCAGCGTTAAAGTTATAATTTTTTATGAACACATTCTTAAAACCGATGTACCGACAGAACAGTTTAAAATAAAACAGTTGTGTTTTTATTTTAACACAGTAGTGATTATTTTACAACGTGTGGTAACACAAGCGTTTTTGTTAAACCACACAATTTCAAAAAAATGCGCTAAAATAAAAACACTACCTTACTGTGGTGTGTTTTTCTGCTAAAAACCTTCCTTGATGGTGTTCTCAAACGTGTTTAGTTTAAAACAGGTTTTTAGAGTGCAGGAATCAACTATAATCATGACGAAAAAAATCAAACTATTGTTTTAGTAATAATTATTTGATCATTTTTTTTTGCTTTTAGGGAACTCCAACACTAACTGAGTTCGTGGGTTACCCTAGTTATAACCCTAGTTGTGCAACAATACCCGCTAAAAACTAGTTTAAGAACGATCGACACGGCAACAATACGTACGAGGGCGCAATCGAGATTTTTTGTCTTCGTACCGGCTGAGAAGACAATTGCAACGACTTTGTCCGTCCGTCCGTCGCTTTTTTCAACTTCACCAACGGTACCAGATATTGACGACCACTGTTTACAACGTTAGATTCGGCGTCAAAAGTAAGTTAAATAACATGGCAAATTAAAACATCGTTACTTCCTTATAGCTAATAAACTTCTTCGACGTAACTAAATTAAATAACAACATTTGATCGTCGAATTGAAATCCTAAGGATAACACTGCAGCCGTAAAAACAAAAGCATTATAGCTTCGTTTAAAGTCTCGTCGCATTGTTGCATGAATGAATAGGCTTACCATCGAACCAGATTCTCCATTAGGTCTATCTGCTACTTACGAAATTAAAACTACAGTTAAAAAAATTAGGCCTAAAAAAATGAAAATTAGGCCTAAAAGTCACGTTACCACGGCAACGTCAAGTAGCTACGAGTATCTCCTGGCTTCATCAACAGCGTCTCTCCCGTAATTTCCCTACTACCACTGATATATATAGGCTACGTTACGCATTACGTTTAACACTGTAATGCCCGAAGGCGCACGGTGTTGCAAAAATTAATAGGCATACTATACAAATCAAATCTCCGTTAACTGCTACTTACGAAATTAAAGCTCCCGGTAAGAATTAGGCCTAACAGTTGACAAATACGCCTAAAATCTAAAATAAGCCTAAATGCTATCACATTTTTAACCGGCAGTTCAGATGGTTACCGCTTTTAGATTATATAATAGCGATAGCTGTTGCAATGCGTGATAGAGGTGTGCGTCTCACTAATGGTAGTGGCAGAACTGTACAGAAGACCGGATGCGACTAGGTAGCCGCTCAAGCCGCTTGTTTTTCTTGCTGCCGAGAACGCCCTAAAACAACATGTTTGTGGGTCGAGTAATTGTTGCAAACGTTGGGTATAATAAACTGTCTTGTAACCCTAGTTTGTTTAAACCACGCACCGTTCTAAGCGCCGATCCACAAGGTTGTTGAACCTGAAATTATCGTCACTGTTATTTCCCTCGCAAAAAGCATTTGTGCTTAATTCCGATGGGCTCCTTCGTCCAAAGGGAATTTCCTTTCACCCAACGACGAGATTTCCCTGAGTTTTGTAAAAATAAAGACGCATTAATTTATTTGTAATGTGTGTGCGTTTCCTATTTCTCTTAATCTGGTAGTATGCTGCTTTACAAATTTCTGTAAAAAATTTCGAAGCAAAGGTTTCTTTAGGGACCGTGAACGAAAAAGTAAGAGGGTTTTTTTTTCCCTTGACTTCAACAGGAGCCGCTGGAATACGAGTTCATTAATGCTCTTTTGCAATAAGATTCTTTGTTGTTGCAAGCCTTAAGAGTCTGCTTAGAGATGTACTTGATGGTCGTCGTGGAACAGCGGTGGCAGGGCTCAGCCTAGAACCTGAAGAAGATAAGCTGGTCGGTGCCAGCCAGGTAGTATGAGAGACTAACATCCTCCTTTAGTAGTCATGGGGTCAATTCTGGATTATGACGGACATTTTCTTGGCCCCCTGCAATGTTGGGAGGTTTACAGGTTGGAATCCCATGGTTAGCAGTAGTTATAATTTCTACTTGTTATTTATTTATTTATAGGTAGAGAGCCTAAAGGTCTACACCACATGCCCTTTCTAATCCCCCCCCCTTCTAATCCTTAAAACTACCTTAATACCTGTACATCACCCATCTTCCCTACTAGTAAAGGGTTTAAAGGGTTCCACTTCAACAATGGATAAAGAAAACTTTTTTCCAACAATAATAAGCATTGTTTAACCAATTATTATACCTCCTACTTTAAACAACGGTTCAACGATGGTTAACCAACGCTTTTTTCTAACAATAATAAGCATTGTCTAACCATTGTTTAAACAATTATTATAGCTTCTACTTTTAAACAATTGTTTTATCAACAGACATCGCGAGCTGGAAGAATAAGTCGTTTTAGAGTTGTTTTGTTGTTTTTTTTAATTTAAGTGAGCCGAACCCAAACCGGGTTAATGTCCCTCACTCTAGACGACGAGTTGGACGCGTACTAGTTGTCCCACTAGTCGTTTTAGAGTACTAGTTAGTAACAATGAAACTCGTAAAACTGGGTTTACAAATAGGATTTACAACTATAACAGACCACCCTTTGAGCAGGACACAACTATATTATGGGCCATGCGATCTACTTTGGAATCTTGTCATTACGTTTTTCTCGTAACAAGTCAAGCCAGACAGAAACCCAATTCATTTTGTCCATAATTCATTTCTTCCGGTATTTTTCCCTCGAAGAATACATCAGAACTTGTGTACTGCAGCTGGAGAATACCTGTCATCTCAAATGAACATGAACACGATCAGTTAAAGACAAAAGCGGAAGCTGGGCTTGACAGAAAATAATGTCTAAGATCAACAGCAAATTTATTCATCTTTGCATGCACGTTGAAACTATCATTAATTTTCAAATACTCAAAACGGTTTTTAAAAAAAATTCAACGTGGTTAAAATATTCTGCATTCATCTTTTATGATGTCAATATCAATAGGATGACGTATTATCGCAACCTTGTCGGTATCTAGACACATGCTAGTGTATCGCCGCTAAGTAATAGTAGATCGTCCGATTGTAGACATTCGTTTGTTAAAAAATGATTGTTGATGAAAAAAAGGCGGCCGCACTAGCAGACTGTATCTTTTAACTGAAACCAACTTTTACCCGATTTTAGCATACTGGTGTAAATTCCCCATGCGGTAGAAATCTTTGCAAATCGGTTGAATCAGGTGTCTTGGGTCCAGTAACAAAGAAAACCTCAACACGAAAATGTGGGAACGTGTTCTTTATGGAGAAAAGCACCAGGCTCCCATGTTAATTCTCATAGGGTATAAAGGCAACTCTACAGCTCGTTAGGGAAAGTTGCCAGATCTAAATTTCGGCAGACCGGTAAAGCGCCATATGGGGAAGTACCTTTTTCTAATAGGGGGGTTGCAGTTAGAAGCAAGTGGCCCTGAAGTGGCTCGTAACTGCAAAATTATCGTTGTAACCATTGTTTGTATTGTGTTACACGCTTATCGTTTCAGTACTTAATTGTCAGAATGCACTGTTTTTGCAAATAGGTGGTTTATCACTAATCGAGCCGATTTGGGTTTTCGTCTTATTTGTTACGGGTTGTCGGATTTATTCTAGCATAACCGTTTCTGGAGATTACTTTGCCAACTGGCTTCCGATGGTCGGATCGGAAGTTTCCGGCGGTCGAACCTCGAATTTTCTCACCCCTTTCGAGACTCAGCTTCGTGGCTTAGGCTGAGTATGCGTCAAATTTGCCACCCGTTACTACTCTTTTTTCTCTTTATACGAGTCTGGATCAAAATTGAACTGATTTAGTTATAGGAGCATTAATTTGCTTCAGATGACATTAAACTCCCAAGAAATTTATTTAAAAAATATTTAAAATACGACATTCATTACTGACCTAAAGGAAAAACAGATCCGTTATTACGCTTTCAAGCAATAAATAAATAGTTTACATTTTGTTCAAATCAAAGCGAGAAAAAAAAAAACGAAACACAACCTTTCTAATCAGCTTATAAGTACAAGGTGACTCAGTTTCTGTCAACAGCGGAGATAGCAGGATCGGCCAACAAGATCCACCCAAAACCAAAACTGGTGTAAGAGAACCCGTCAGGTTCCCAAAAACGGTCGGTCTTTAAAGGGAGTATTATCATTCATCCAGGGAAAGACCGCCAAGGTTAATCCTTTTAGCCAAGTTAATCGCATCGAATAACACTTTGGACGTTAAGTGAAAACGAGAACATTGCTACTCGTGGTAGCAATCTTCAAGTTTTCATTTAACGTCCAAAGTATTATTCGGTGCGATTAACTTGGCTAAAAGAATTAACATTGGCGGCCTTTCCCCCACTACTTTTAAACGCCGACCCTTTTTGTAAACTTGGGGGGGGGGCGGGAATTCTCTTACAACTCTTCTCTTTGGGTGGATATCACAACTGTCATAGGACTGTGAATGTTCAAAAGGTCACACAGTCTTATCGTCACCTCTACAGCTCTTCTGAAGGAATTTTATGTCTATAAATTTGCATATTCATAATTTTCACATTTGCCATTGCCCAATTAGCTGTTACACCAGCCAAATTGACACGGTTTGGTTTAGTGTTTGTCCGTGCTTCACATGCTTAAGTTTCTTAAATGCCGCTTTTGCACACACTGGCTAACAAAACCCTGATTTTCGTTCGCTTTGCTCAATCAGCGCATTTCCCTTCAGTTGCGCCTCCCGAGGTTAATGTTAATCTACGCAATGAAGCTGGCATTGCTCACTTACTCACAATTAATCTCATCAACTTGGCCGATCATCTACTAAGCGGCGACACACTACCAAATGTCTAGATTAACCAGCACACTTGGCGCATTACCAAGACATGGTTCTTTAAATAAATTACTTTTTTCCTACTTGATTGGACCCGTGCTCACGATCTGCATTTTGTTTATACTCTTCTTGCAATAAGAATGTCAGTCTTTTAGTGACGATTGTTGTTTTTATGAGTCAATTCAGTTCAAGTCAATTCAATTTATTTGAGAGATCTATAACCTAGCCGCCTCTTTGCGACAACAAGGGGGGGGGGGGGAACTGAGGCTTAATGGCGCGTCGACAACAAGGTATTCTAGCAATAATATTAAGTATTGAGACGATGCGCATATATAACAAGCATGTTATAACAGACTGTTGGATGACAACATAAACAACGGTTACAACAATAATTTTGCATTTACGCGTCACTTCAGGGCCACGTGTTTCTAGCGGCAACCCCGATTTTAGAAAATGCTTCTTGTCCATACGACTCTTTACCCGTCTGACTAAATGTAGATTTGGCAACTTTCTCTAGTGAGCTGTACAGGTGTCTTCATACCCTATGAGAATTAACATTGGAGCCCTGTCCTTAAGTAGTTTTATAGGTAGCTAGTTACTAGTAACACATATCAACGTAACTGAGGGCACGCTTTCTCCATAAAGGACACTTTTCCACACTTTAATGTTGAGGGTTTTTTTTTTGCTAGACCCAACACACCTTATTCCAACGATTTGCAAAGATTTCTACCGTGTGGGCAATTTACACCTGCGGGCTGAAATCAAGTATAAGCTTGTTAACAGTTAAAAGACACAGTCGATTAGTGAATCGCCTCTTTACATCTGACGACAATAAGCTCTGACAACAATTATATCTCATATACTTGGCGGCGACACACTAGAGTGAGTCTAGATAGCCAATAAGAAAATGTGATCAAACACGAATTGGTGTGATAACAATTAGGCTCACTATTTTCTTCTGTACAGCAACGACTATAGCAACGACTTTGATCGTCACATTTTACCACTACAGGAAGACACGTAACCTTAAAAAAACAAAAGCCGTGTTCAATGAAGGAATAGGCCTACTCTCGAACCTAATTCTCCGTTAGCTGCTACTGACGGAATTAAAACGGCAGGTAAAAATTAGCCATAAAACACCTAAAACTAACAGTTGACGGGCGACACACTAGCGTGTGTCTTAATTAGGATGAACATAAGATTCTGTTTAGGCCTATTCAATTGGAATGCCAACAGACTTGACGATAATATTTTTTTTAGCAGTTCGAGTGATAACAGCAGTCGTGATGTGGGGCTGGAAGTTTTTTTTTTTGCTGTATGGTAAGTAGCTTAGCGCGTTAATAACCTACTGAGATATTGTTTCTTTTAGCCATCTAGCACTAATGACGTCACGTGGCGTCACTTGTGAATAACTGTAAGTGCTGTACCAATTTAAAGAAGTTAAAAGGCATGGATGCCTTGCACACATGTATCAGACGAGTACATTTGCTACACTGTAAAAACATGTGTTTTAAAATAAGCACATTTTAGGCACATCTGAAAAGCGTTCTTAGCAAAAAACAAATAAAAGTGTTTTATAAACATCATGGGCTTAGAAGAAATATTCCCAAACACTAGTGCTAATATAGTGTTGCAGACGTGCAATGCGTTCAGAATAAAACATTAGCGTTATCTGCAACACTTGTTAAACACAGGCTTAAAACACGTGTATAGCGACGGAAGTGTTTAAAACAAAACAGTAATGTTTTTATCTTGAAACAATGTTTATTTTACAGCACATCATAAACTTCAGCGTTTTCGTTAAGCACAATTTTTAAAAACATGCCTTATGATAAAAACACAACTTTTTTATTGTTGTGTGTTTTAACAACATGATGCGTTTATAAAGTGGTTACAAATTAAACGCTACTGTTTTATTTTAAACGCATTTCGTGTGCAACAATATACAAACGCTAACGTTTTTGAGAGGTTTCTTCTCAGCCGATGGTGGTTGTAAAACACTTTTATGCCGTTCTTTCGCTAAAACGTCCTATAAACGTTTTCTTGATATGTCTAAAATCTGTTTATTTTAAAACACATATATTTCGCAATGTATACATGTGTGCATTTTTTCCTTGGTTCAGCGCGTTTGATTTAATGTTCACATCGATATAAAAAATACCGCTGTAAAAGTATTAACCTATAAACACTAGGCCTAACAATTTACTCATTGAAACAAAACAAAGAGAAGTTACTTTCTATTCGCTTGCAAAACGAAATCTATTTTTTCTGGTTTTGTATAGGTGTGCAATCGGGTTTTCGGACCCACAGTAAACTCCTTCAAAAATAAATTTAACACCCAAATCCAAAATATCTCACCTGTGTTTTTTCTCTACCGGCAAGTTACTGGGAATGGTCGTGTATATATTTATTGTATGTGAAATCCACGTATTTATAGGGCAGTGACACAACGTTGTATTATTGTATATAACTCTATGCTGGAGCCAGTAACTGGGATAGCTGCAAGGGTCACTGGAGGGGGAAAAGAAGGGCGTCTTACTGAAGACAATGCTGTTAAGAGTGGATTTCTTAGGCCTATAATGAGCCATTTTTGTCGATTTGTTGGCAGTTGCTAACCTTTTTAAGCAAGTGGAATCTTTATTTTCCAATTACAACCTAGCAGCATAAGGGATTGGCGAAAGCAACGTTTTTTTAAGCCTATGAAATCTGCTCTCAAAGCACTGCCTTGACTAGAAGTGCCGTTGTTTAATCCTTCATTTTAATCAGTGCCCCTTGCAGCTACCTCTCTTGTAGCCAATATGACGTCACATGACGCTGTTCTATGGAAAAATGATAGGCTGTGCGTAGATTTTGCAATATGTTATTTTATCAAACGTAGTCTGTCGTTGTTTTTATATGCTAGACCAATTTAATTGTGTGCACAGGTATATTTCCAATTCCACCTACGGAAAACGCAACATAGTACTATTCTGAGAGTCAGAAACTTGCAATCAACCATAATAATATATACATTTATAATACGAAAATAAAAATTATGTAATATATTAAAGGTACATTGCTTCCGGTTGGCTTTCCTGAATGGCTACTTTGGCAACATTATTTCAGACGTGCGCAAATGTTGCAAAGCATTCATTTTTTGTACGTCTTCCTTCGTGAGAAACGGGATTGCTACATTCACTCTAACCTATGGAAATGTCGCAAAAACTATTTGTAGTAGGATGCTCGAAATTATTGAGAAGATATGTCCTTTTAAATTTATTTAACTTATTCAACTTGATGTTGTTTGTGCAATTGGGGTTCCATTTGATCCAGCACATTGTTATTTCCACATATTTATTCTTGTACAGTGCGTTATTGCTTAATAAATTTAGACACATTCTCGAAATCCTCAATAGTATTCTGTGCATTCGGAAAGAGAAGGTCACCGGAAATATTCTCGTGCTCTTGTCCATTGTGGCATGTGAAAGATCGTGGTATTTCCTAACAAAAATTGCCCCTCTCTGTCCCAATGTAGCCTTAACTTTAGCTTTTTAACGCGCACCCAGCGTTAGCCATGGCGTCCAAAGGAAAGAGGGACAATTTTGCTAGGTAAATCCCATCGGAAATTCCTAGGTTCTTTTATATGCCACAATCGACATGAGCACGAGACATCACATGGCCCTCCTCTTCCCGAAAATGCCAGGGGTGGCTGAGGTCGGAAGGTAACCAACCTTAGCAGTTGTAATGGACGTTAATTCGACACATTCTCTATTTTTTTTTACAGCTGGTTTTAACACACATCTACATCATGAACGCCCATCATGGGCACATAGACGATTGAATAAAAGTTAGAGTTAATTTTAATACGCATTAACAAACCAATTCGTGACTTACTCGTACTATTAATTTACGATTTTTTTTCACTCACTATTAATCCAATAACAATACCAGCTTGAATTTTATAGCTCTGCCTGGGGCCAGTCAACTTAATTTTGAAGCAACGTGCACCTTTTTCCAGCTTCTCACATCACAGATTGTTGGTTGGCGACCTCGCCCGGAGCGAAGTCCGTTCTTCTCTTATTATTTGTCTAACGGACTTTTTTCTCTTTTTTTTTAAGCTTGCTTACTTACGTAACGATTTTCTCTTTTATTTTTTTTATATTTATTTTTGAACAATTAGTTTAAAATTATTACACCCTGGAGACGATGTGTACCGGCACTCGACTTGTTACTACACTAGACAGTTGTGTACTGGTAGTGCAGAAAATCTGTCCAGAATGTGTCTAACCATTACACAAACCGTGTATGTCAGTATACACAAGTCGTGTGGAGTCTGAGTTAGTACACAGTGCCACACAGCATCTTCGCTACGATGTTGGAAATGCTACGATGAACAATTTCAACCGTGCTTAATCATGTATTTTAAGTAAATGAATTGTAAAATTCGGTTTGTCGTTAGTAACTAATACACAGTGTGAAAAATTACTTCGGGATTCGTACGGGTCCTTGAAAACCTAGAGATACCATGGAAAAGTGCTTGAAAAGCTCGATAATTGTCATAAGTCTTCGGAATTGCCATAACAGAAAATCACGTTTATGTTTTCCACGTCGAATATCCGTGTGCGCTTTATGTTGAGACACATATTAAAAAAAACTGCAACACATCCTGCAACGCTATTGCAGTAGTCATATCGCGCAGTAATTTTAAAATCCAAAGTCTCTTACAGCTTTCAAACAAATTTGTCTTTTAAAAACTGTCTTATTGGTCTCATTGGTCTCATCCTGGAAAAATCCTGAAAAAACATAGAATTTTAAGTTTACAGGCGACGAATCCAGTTAGTTAAATTATTCCATTTTATTTTTAGCGCAGTAAAAGTTATCTTAAAGCATGTTATCGCGATTTTAAAGCAAATAATGTATACAGATATATATATTAAAAAAAATCATTTTTTTAGGTAAAGGTAATATACAAATATACTTGTGTAAAAAAGTAAACTTTTGTCTCAAAAATAAAGTCCGACGGCACCTCAAAAACTACAGTTCATGAACTGAATGTAGACGTCTTTCGTCCGTACGTATGTATTTAACAAATTTAGCTATTATCGTCTGTTTAAATGAATTTAATGAATAAAATGAATAACGGAACATAGTGGAAAATAATCGTGTATATCGGCTGTAGTACTATGCTTTTTAATTTTTTTTTATTCTTGCCTTTTCTGTTCTATTCTAGAAAATGATTAGGCCTGATCACACAATCGCAAATTTCTCAGTTGGCATTTCGTGTCCTTCTCTTATTAGACTTGTATTTATTTTTAAATTGTCTGATAAAATGTTTAAGAGTGAGTTATTTCATTTACGTAGATTCCTTGTGGTGACTTACGGTATAGCGCAATTTAAAAAAAAAAATAAATAAAATAACAAATTTATTCCCAACAACGCCGCCGTTGGGTTAAGAAATTGAAATGCAATGTAGTAAAATGAACAAAAACACACACATATACGATATTACGTTGAAATTGATAAATTAAACCCAGTGTTTATACAAAGTACTAGAAATAAACATCTAAAAAAAAAACGTGGACATTTTGTCATCAAAAACCCTGGATTTATTATTTATTTATTTTTGTGAAAAAGTATAAAACCGTCTTATGGGAAAATTATAAACGCAAATTGAGCTTTTACCTCTGATTAAATAATAGTATAAGGTTAGGCTTTCTTTCATACGAAAGAGAAAAAAAACATTAAACAAAAAACAACAAAAAACATATAAAAAAAAATACACACTTTTCCGAAACTTTAGAGGACGTTCATGATACAGCTAAATCTTACCGAAAAAAAATTGACCAAGGATTTGTTATTTAGCTGCAAATGTTGGGTTTTACCTTTTAATTCTATTCCACTTTGCAGGCACACACCAAACAGCAAAAGGATTACATATTTAATCGGACACAAACATGCACATACATACAACAAATAAATGCAAGACAGCATTAGTTTCAATATACTACTATAGCCTATTCATAAACCTTTATGATGTTCACGCATTAGTTTACTGCTGCTTAAGAAATGTTTAACTAACCGTACTTTGTGGCTGATATAAATAAGTCTTAATTGACTTCATATTGCCTTCAGAAAAAAAAATGTTAAGTGATAAATGTTAGCACGAATATAATTTTACACAGTGTTACAGGTTCAGCTTAGCTATTGCTAAGCTGTTATGCTGTACCCTTGGAATGTTACAGAACATGGAGTTAAACATGTATGCTTACACATGGTATACATGTATGTATGTACATGGGAAACCATTAGGCTATATCCAGGCCCACGATTATAGAGAACAAACAATGATCGATATTATAAGGTCCCTGTGACTGGCGTGAAGGTTAATTCACGGCCCCTGCGCATCAATAAAAAATCGGAAATAAAAAAAAATCGACAAAACCCATCCTTATAGCGTGTATGTTAGGAATAATTGCTCCCAATCCCTGAAATGCGTAAAAAATAAAGAAACAAAAATAAAGCGCAGGCAATAGAAAAAATAAATAAACTTGGAAAATTGTCAAACGTCAGGTGGGCCTCTAAAATGTTTAGAACCACCAGCCATTCAGGAATACCCAAATACCCTAGCTGAAACGCCGTTTCTAAACTTTCATCCAGACTTTACTTGCCTATAGGCTGCTGATGAAATTTAAATTAACACAACTCAAACCCTATACTATAAGTGTGAGACATCACATCCTTGATATCTTCTCTGTAATGATGTCATAATACTACTTCAAAAACTGCGAGGCACCCGCATGGCCTCGTAAGGTTCAAAATTGAGCCAGTTCAACCATACAATCATTTTGGTTCCTCTAAGACTAAGACTCCATAAAATTACTTTAAAAAAAAAAAGTAGAAAAAATCCAAACTGACCCTTTTTCAAAGTTGAGGGCGAAGCCCAAGAAAAAATGCTTCTTTTTTCTCCTAGTTTAATCTGTCTCTTTCAAGAAACGGAAATTAGCTGTAAACATTAGTATTAAACGAAGAAACACATGGAGCCAAAATTGTGAACAGCTAAGAATGGCAAGTGAGCAGCCATTATGAGGAAAAAATTCACGTCATAATTGCTGCTCGCTTGTCATTATTAACAGTCCACAATATCGGTTCCGTTCTGTTTCTTCGTTTTACGCTCTCTCTCTCTCTCTCTGTTCGTTTCCTTCCCCACATCACTTCCTCTCAGGGAGGCCATTAATTTAATTTCCAGGAAACCGAACTTGTATTTAACACTGTGATAAAGAAGAAAACAAAAAAAAATTCATCGGGTGTTGAATAATAATTTTGCTGCTATCTGAAGAACATACCGATAAGACCTTTTTTTTTTTAGTTTTGCCAAAACAACAACTCGTACAACGTAGTAATAAAACAAAACCAACCGAATTTCACAGCTAAGTCATCTGCAATAAATAAAGAATAAATCACAAGAAAAAGGTTTAACGAAGGAAGCAGTCTTTGATGCAGCCTATTTACTTCATTAATAGCGTCTGCAGCAAGAACGATTAAAGTAGGTTTAGAACTGCTATGACGTCACAACTAACGAACGCCAGACCACGTTAAAGCAGCAATAAAACATGGTACTTACGGCGTTGGAGTTGGGCTCAAACGGTGCTGGTCAAAGATCTAAACTGTCTAGACAGGTCTAGACAGGGCGGCAAGGGCTATAACTACGATTCGTGTTAAAGCGCTCAACTCTTTCCTTCCAACATTCGCTTTGACCGTGGTTTTGGCAATGATCGGGTAACCTTCGTCTGTCAACTTGTTAAGGCCGCTCAGCTGGAGAGGCCTTGGGCGAAGTGCGAGCGGCCATGGCCACACAGATTAAAACGCTCGATCATGCTTACAAAATACGAACGTTTTTTAATAGCCAAATAAGCAGGAAGTACCTTACTTGGAGAGACGTTAATAGACTGAGCCATTTTTCGCGGCGTTGTGTATCTTCACAGGTGAATTGTCAGTTTTGTAAGAAGGCACACAAATCTCACTACTTCCAAATGATAGACCTAACCGTGACGAACGTGTAGCTTTGCTTCATTAAGTTAGGTTATCACGCAGTGTACTTTTAATATTATTTTTAAAATTTTTTTTAAAGATACCTGCATAGACGGTCCTGTAAAAATACAAGCATACCTGTATGTATGCTGCGGTAGCCGATCATGATTCTGCGTTTGGACATAAGCGATCATTATGACAACCAATCCATACACATTAAATATGAAAAATGGCCAGCGTGTTCATTCTTTTCACGGTATCAATCGAAAAGGACTATATTCATTCTTTGCACGGTAGCAATAAAAAGGCATATATTCATTCTATGCACGGTAGCAATGAAAATGGGCGAGCGGTCAGCAATGTGAAGGGTATTGTCAGCATCGAGAGGCATGAAGAAAGAGTCTCCAACAAAATTCTAATCCGTGTTCCACCGTTCGTACTAAGCCCTGACCACATGCGGGCCAGTTTTCGAACTAGTGTCCGTTTCTACTTTTGCGGAAAACGTACGTAAAGAATTACGTTGTGCAGGTTTTAACCTAATAAATATGCTTGAAACACTTATCCCTCGTGCTGCAACTAGTCCAAGCATGTATCATTTCCTCAAGCAATACTTTAAATCGCTTTAAAGTGAGGAACTCGCCATATTCTTTCTCATATCTCAAGCCAAAGCCGACTGGCGTAGAAATTGCGGTGGCTCCCTCAAGCACGCCTGATTTCGCGCATGCTAGGAAGTTGATGCCTGTTAACATTGTTTCGGTAAATAAGATATTTGCGATGCTAAATCATCAGACTTAGAGCCAGAAAACCAATACTGCAGCTTCTCTCCCATCAGATGACCTTGTGGCAAATGGTGGAATACAAGGAGAGAGTTACAAAATTAATACTCCCAGAATATGTAAGTATTTATAACCTCCTGGTATTGTCGATTACGGTAACGATCAGTAACTAACGAAATATTGCGATGTCTGTTGTTGATGGAAAAATCTGGGATAACACGACTATGCAAAATTTATCACAATCAGGGGAGAAAGGAAACACACTCTCAAGTGTTGGCGCGCGATTGCTGCATTTGTGCGTGTATCTGGCATTCGTCTTTGACCTCTCTATTTCGTCTTGATAGACTTCTTGTACACTCCGTAATATGTTCCTGTTTTGTGTAAAGTTCCGATGTAGTTGGGTGTTCGAGATGGGGTTATTGTGACTGGGTGTGGTAAGTTGTTGATAACGATGTGTAATGAAGAAGTTTTCTGTATTGAATTTTAGGGTGGGCGCGTGGCCAAGGGCCGAGGCTCCAATAAACTAAATTGAATTGAATTGACTTGGGCTATCAAACAATACGACAACTAACGAGGCAGTGTATCAATTCGGCTTTTACGCCGGGAATGGCTAGTTTTCTATTAAAAAAAAAATCCTCCCCGCCAATCCCCACAGAAAAAAAGAACCCCAGGGGTTCAGCCCCTCCACATTTCAAGGCGGACCTTAAAGCATGAGAGGTTGGGGGCTGAAACAACAGAAACTGGCAGGGAATTCCATGGATCACTCGCTCACAGATAAGGCGTTTGTCGAATATTGAGCCGGACTAATTTTCTCCGCAATTTAAAATGATGTCCTAGAGTACCGTTAGGTCAGAGAAGAAAAATAAAAATCTATATTGAGAAGACCATGAAGAAGCTGTGTTAAACGTTAAGAAATTTCGTTAAACATAAGTTTCAAAAACATGCGGTGTAATGAATACACAAACGTTTTATTTTAAACACTTTCTTTGCACTTGTTTTTTAAGTAGGCTTCTATGCAGTGATTCAAATTAAAGGAGCGTTTTGCAACACTATAAAAAGGCTTGTTTTCAAATGTAGGTTCTCAGGAAGTACTATTTGCATTGTAAGACTACACTTGTGTGTTCTTCAGTTAAAACGTTTAATAACTTTCAAAAGGTTTTAAAACGTTTTCTATCCCGTATGCCTAAAATATATTTACTTTTCAAACGTTTGTTTTTACAGCGCAAAGAGTCAAAAATAGCAAACTAACTTTTCAACGACCGACAAATATTAATTAATATTGCAACCGTAATTTTAATTCTTTATTCCTCTGTAACTTGAAGGCACATTCAGGACTGGCAAACCAACAAGTTTAACAAGCAATTAACAATTGCGTTAATGCACGCACGTGTATCAATTAGTCTACTGTTGACTTATGTTTGACACTCACACACATAAGTTCCCTTTTAAATTCAGGTAAGGATTTCGTTTAAAAGGCCCACAGATAAACTCTTTTCTTACTGGCACAGCCTCTTTATAAGAAAATTTCAGGAGGAAAAAAGACCGAAGTGCATATCAACTGTGCAATAAAACTAAAAGTGCTGAATAAATAAAGAAATCACAAGATAAAAGTACACAAAGCAAGCAGTCTGCATTAAAGACTGGCCTTGTGAGGAAACACAATACACTAGTCTGAGAAAGAAAGAAAAGACAACTGGCCCGACTGGGACTCGAACCCAGGACTTCCCGTCGCTCTAACCACTGCACTACCTTGGCGGGTTCTGGCTACAGGCTCCAGACGAGCTAAGTAGCTGTTCAATCCTTCTCAGTGGTGACATAGAGGTCACAAACATATATACAAGGAGGGAAAGCAGTATTGCTTCTTGGTCTCCACACTAGAAATAATGTGTATTGTGTATGTGATTAGTGTATTGTGTCTCCTCACAAGGCCAGTCATTAATGCAGACTGCTCGCTTTGTTTAAAAGTGCTGGAGGGAGAGGTGGCTGATGTGTCGGAAGAAAGTCTCAATTCGTAGACATGTACAAAAATCGAAAAAGTCGAACTAGTGCCAAATGTAAGGGTCTGGGAGGTAAAATATGTTCGCGCCGTTACCTGAATTGCGCCATTACGGGGTAGGGACTGTGGGGCTAAACTTGTTACCCGTGGATTACCCAAGCGTGTTGTGCGCTGTTGGAGGAGTGGTCGGCAATGGGTAACCTCCCAACGCGTCACCCGCGTTTCACGCGTCGTTGTGACAACCCGGGTGGACTAAATCAATTACCGTTAATAAATTTAGACAGAAGCTTGTAAATATATGGGAGCATCCACGTTTAAGCATTAGCATCGTATTCCACCAGATGAGAAAGGCCGCTGGGAGAGAAGTTGCGGGTTTCGCCTCCTGCCTCCAGGACAGTTGATTCGACTTCAAAAGATTCTTAGTTTACCAAAGCTACGTTTAAAGAGACGCTCATATTTACAGCCCATGGGAGGATTGGCGTGGAACCGGGAGGCGAAATATTCTACCCCAGTCGGCCTTGGCTTGAAGAAGCCATCCCCTTCTCCGTGTGAAAGTCGTTTCAACGCTTTCGCACGTAGCGCTGCAGCTTGCTCGGAGTAAAGGCCTCTCCAGACAGAAGAAAATTTCGTGCGAAGTAATTTACGACTACGTGCCTACGAGGTCAAAATTGCTGCAATCATATGGTTGGTGTTGCGTTAAGGACCAATATTGCAGTCTTTTTAACACTATACTGCGACTCCGTGCAGCCGCGAGCAGCCAGTCTGGTTAGGGCTTAATCGTAGCAAGCGTGATCTTTTCCGCACCTATTTAATTAGGTTAAAACCTGTGCAGGGTATTTTTTTTACGCAGTACCCCTGAAAATAGTTACGACCAGTAGCAGTTGTTCCACACTTGACCGCTTTGGCTTGCGGCCGAGAACGAGAGATGGAAGAAAGGTATCATAGATATCCATTGTCAGGCCTTCTTCATGCCAGTCCTGATTCAAAGTCGTCAAAAGCCAGGGCTTTAAGGGCCTTCAGTTCGGAGTTTTTATGGGTTTTACTGAAATTTTTGTTACCAAAGGCCTACCCCAGGAATTCGGTGACAACAAATGCTTAAATTTATTTTCAACTAATTACGATTTCTTCACAGATCGAAACTTATGAATAGACATTGCTACTAATCCGACCTCCGTTTCTAACTTCTTGATATTCTTACAATTTTTTTGCCAGAGTGAGGTTTTCCGCCCGTTGGGTTGGTTCGGGTAAAGTATAGGTTGTTGTAATTGCAGGCTGGGTATAGTAGGTTGACTGAGAAAAAAATCCATGGACCTCAAGGGTACGTTTACGTAATGGCATCCAGGGTTCGCACGTCATCATCTAAACCAAATTCCAGGCCTTTTCCAGTGTTTTCCAGAGGCTCGATAGTTCCATTTTCGACGGAGTTTTTTCCATATTAGTAATTACAATTTTGCATGTCTTGAAGCATGTTTATTGTTTAACTATAGGAGTTGAGTTGTGTTTGGGTGGATAAGTAACTTGACTAAACCGGAAGTTTAAGAGCGCGGCATCAAAGGACGTACCGCCACGCCAATCGGCACTCGCGAATACCTCATGGCGGCTTGGTCAGGCGGAAGTAGCAGACGCGCTTTGTATTCTGGGTACATTCGTGAGTCACGCTTGCTATCGAAGACTACGCACTTCGGCTATGCATTTAAGCTGTGAGTTGCTTATCCACCCAAACACAACTCAACTCCTATGGTTTAACGTTAAATTTAATATTTTTTTTGTGTGGAATAAGTTGAAACTAGCCACATCGTTCGCTTCACTCACTCCATTGGCGTAGATCCTAGCTTTAAACCGTATGGTTAGAACTGTAAGATGCTAACTCAACATTTTGGTTAAATTGTGTTATCACCAATACTCATCAAAACTTGTGCGTCTGCACGTAAGTGGCAAGTCGATCCTCACACTCGTTGTGCTCCTAACGGTCAGGATTTGTGCCAACATCTCATTCTGCCAACAAGGTACTAATGATGGAGAAATCGCCATCATCACATTTGAACCTTTTTGTAAAAAAATGCTAAATTTATACGAGTGTTTAAATTTTTCTCCTGAAAAGTTAAGGTTTTTGAGTTAGAACCTTCCATTTCTGACAGACGATGTATATACTTTGTGGTTGATGTGTTAATCAATTTAAAAGGCACCTCCTGGTAGGGAAATGGGACCACAAAATCATCATCAAGTACTCTATAGTAATTTTCGGGAAAAAATATGTTTCCCTAGGTCACATTCTTTGTTAACTTGTCTGCAAGGTTGATCCATTTCAGAATGTTGGTGGGTAGGTAGATTTTTAAAATGCGAAAGATGCTAAACCAAAGATGAGGCATGTTGGACAGGACGACAGAACATGCTTGCAGATGTTCTTGTGGTCGCATTGCCAATCAGGAAGCGCCTTTTAAATTGATTAACACATCAACCATAAAATAATTGACGTTCATACTCCATTCCTGAACTTTCTGTGGTCCTGTCCGTCATGCCTCATCTTCGGTTTAGCACCTTTCGCATTTTAAAATCTACCTACCCCACCTACATCCTGAAATGGATCAACCTTGCAGACAAGTTCACAAAGAAGGTGACCAAGGGACACATATTTTTTTCCGAAAATTAAATTGAGTGTTTGCGTATGTTCTTGTGGTCCCATTGCCAACCAGGAAACACCTTTTAAACAGTGACGGCGTCAGGACTGAATTGTTTGGGGGGTCGACAGAGGGCACATTTGAATATAAAGTGGGCCAAGGATTATTTTTTCAAGGCAGCCGCATTAGGCACTTTTATTCCTTTTAATTCAACCTGAACGTAAGCTTCAATGCAGTCCAATATTTTGGAATGTGCTCTCCATAAACACAGAAAATAAATTAGGTACACATACATTGCAAAATTGCTACAAAAATAAATAAATAATTAATAATTAAAATAAAGAAAATAAGCTCAGTTTAATCATTTGATTTCAACTTTAGCCTGCAAGTTCTTTTGACTATTTCATTTTTTGATGGTGACCTGAGCGTTGGGTCAGGGGAAGGGGTGGGGACAGGCGGGTGGGCCGTAAAATATTTGGGGGGGGGGGGATCATGGCCCACCCTGGCCCACCCCTAACGCTGTCACTGCTTTTAAATTGATACACTTTAGTTGATTTTTTTCTGATTGGTCGCCTGATCTAACTTGACGTCATGAACAGTTTAGAGAGCAGTTTTTCACGTATTTAAGGGTAAAAAAATCAAGTCACAGCCATGAAATTAGGCCTACTCGAAGCGTAATTTAATTATCTTTCATTCGGCGCGTCTCTCGTCTTTGTAGGTGGAGTAGAGGTTCACGCAACCACGCACGCAACCACGCACATTGTACGTTATTAAAGATGCAGATGCTGGATTCTTTTTTTTTTTTTTTTTGCATTAAATTTGGTACCACTGCAATTCACAGCTGGTCATTGCCAATTGAAATGTTGTAATCATGGAAGAAAAAAAATGTGTCGTGTACTGTGATGCAGTTTTTTTTTTTTCAACTGGAAAAATGAAGAAACGGGCGTTTACATCTGCGAGAAGGAAGGCCTTCCGAGAATTTTAACAGCAAAAAAATATTTTCGTCATAATACTCGCCAGTTAGATTCCTTAAAATTACCGAGTGAAGTCCAGATTTTTACAGCCTGACGATAAGTCAGAATTCCTTGCTTTTCAAGGCCTGGAAAAGAGTCTAATTTAGTTCCATACTCTTCTAGCTTTTCCAGCTGGCGTACGAACCCTGGTTACCGCAACACCATCTCGCAGTTGCGAACTATACGTACAAGACTATTAAATAAGCCAAAAAGTGTACAAATGAAAACACTACACCCGACTTTTCGAGCAGACCATAGCACATTTTCAGGAACAGACACTTTAAAATTGCATCAAGTTGCAAGGAGACTATAAAATACAGCAGGAGACTTGTAAGAACTTGTAAGAAGGTGGATAAGTGACCTCTAAAGGTCAGACCTATCCACATCAATGTATAAGAAGTTTTTTTAACGTTTAAATTTTCAATTTTTTAATGTTTCAATTTCAATTAACTTGGGCAGTTTTGTCCGCATTTTCGACTTTCCTTGCAACTTTTTGAAATTTTTTAAAGTGTTTATTCCTGAAAATGAGCTACGTCCTGCTCCTAACGTCGGGTGCTGTTATAATTTGCGCACGTTTTGGCCTGTTTAATTATTACACTTTGTTTAACTGCTTGGTTTTACGCATTCATTTATGAGCCATGGTAAACGTATCGGTGGCATAGCATAGCTGGATAATCATCTGTGACATCGTTTGGGCAAATGCTTGTAGTCGTATTAATCCTGGACAATACAATAAAGAATTCCTCCTGACGAAACTATTTTACGAATAGCTTTTGAGCCCTCATTATTGACCGTTTTCGTAACAAGTCAAAAGAGCCAAAGTTGATGCCATGTTGCAAATATTCTGCTTAGGGGCTTCGAGATGTAGTCAGATGTGGTAATATCCACCCATTTCTAGTGGTATCTGATTATACGCAGTTAGATATGGCCAAAGCTGATTGAATAAAGCCATATCTGGTATGATACAGCCAAAAGAAACCATATAGTCAGATATAGCCAGATAAACACAAGGTTGGTTGTGGCTAGTAGCCATGCTAACTTGATGTCCAATTTTTTACTGTGCTGGTTATCATATGAGAGAGCAAACTGAAGTGTATAGAGAGACGTTAGCTTACGCTGTGGTTTGAACTGATGCCAAAATTTCCACAATCTTTGATGCCATGACGGCCATCCAATCTACATCCAGACAGACGCTAGTGTGTAGCCGCCAAGTGGAAAGGTGGCCATTAGCAGACTGTGTCTTTTAATTGTAACGACCTTAGACCTGATATCAGCCTCTGGTGTAAATTCTCCATGCGGTACAAATCTTTGTAAATCGTTGGAAGGTGTCTTGGATCCAGTAACGAAGAAAACTTCAACATTAAAGTGTGGGAACGTGTCCTTTATGGAGGAAAAGTTCGGTCAATAACGTTTATTTGTGTTACTGGCAAGCTACTACTGGCTAGCTAGCTAAGAAGGACAGGGCTCCCATGTTAATTCTCATCGCGGTCCTTATGTAAGCTTCAGCATGAACTTCCATGTAAAACGTCGAAGTTTGAAAACCTATAGTTTCGCCCAGAATTGACATAGACCAACGAAATCTGTTATTTGGGGTCATGTCGTAGCTATTCCACTGCATTACAAATTTTAATGAGAACAATTGAGCCGTTCGGCATCCACAGCATGGCCATTTCTTGTTGTTGTTCTTGTTGTTAGGAGTTTTTACCCATACCTGGACATCAAAGCAATGAACCGATTTTTAAGTTCTATAGCTTAAAACGTAGGTATACATGGACAAGGTCTAGGGCCTTACGAATGCTATTTTGATGTGACTACAATATTCTTGTGACGGAAAGCCAAATAGGCTCGACATTTTTCTCTCACCTAGAGATCGAACCAATGAACCGAATTTAATGTGCAGTAATCTCATCGGCAGAGCATTTATTATTGTAGAGCACTGGTCAGAAAGCATTAAGTGGAGTGACAAATTCTTGCAAATCGAGCTTAAAATATGAAATTTGGTACACAAATCATTCTTAGCAGTACAAATCAAACCAGCCATGGAACCCCCCATGAAATACCTCAAAGGGCTCATCAGCGCCCCACTGTGCCCCCTCCCTAATGCTTGACCAACAAATTCTTTCCGATCAAGGAAGAGAAAGATATTTAGTACACAAGTCATTCTTAGCAGCACAGATCGAATCAGCCAGAGAACCCCCACGATTTACCCACAAGGGCTCCCAGGTGGGCCCCCCCCCCTCCCCGTTTTCCCGTGAGGCTTGACTAACAAATTCTTGCAAATCAAGTTAAAATCATGAAATCTGGTACACAAGTCATTCTTAGCAGCACAGATCGAATCAGCCAGAGAACCCCCACGATTTACCCACAAGGGCTCCCAGGTGGGCCCCCCCCCCTCCCCGTTTTCCCGTGAGGCTTGACTAACAAATTCTTGCAAATCAAGTTAAAATCATGAAATCTGGTACACAAGTCATTCTTAGCAGCACAGATCGAATCAGCCAGAGAACC
>JAHWFP010110526.1:3574-27940 GCA_023313725.1 Lithobius niger
TTTTTTGCTGTCCTACATAGGCGTTTCTCTTTTATGATTCTGTACGATTATTTATTTATTTATTTAATTTTTGTTGTAATGTTTTATTTTAGAGATAGACTTCCGACTTTTAATGATTGCGATAGGTCCACACGTATTTCTGGTAAACGCATCTAGGTTCACCTGAAAAAAATGGGGCGAAACTTCAGCCATATTGCAGCGTTTAACTCTGTCCCAATTAAAACATATGTTTCAGCCAAGCCCGATTGATTGATTGTTTTACCACATTTGTGACTTAGAGGGTTGGATAACAAAATTCACCTCCTGGATAATTTTTTCCCAGTGCTTCAACTCTTTCTCTTTCTTTCTCTTTTAAAGGAAAGAAAAACACTCTTCAAATGGGGGGAAAAAATAGGAATAATTGAAAAAGTAGGGAAAGTATACACACAAATTGTTTGCAATTTTTCTGATAATGGTGCCTTTTCCAATTTTTTGGTACTTTGTTATTTTTACGAAGTCGAGGGCGATCTGGCAACAATGCACAAGCGGTGTAATGGTGTGCAATAGCTAGTACCAAAAGTGGTACAGGTGACTGAATGGGGTTCTACACATAGTCTAGAGTATAGAGGATTCCACAAGTTCTGTTCATATAGTATAGAGCACATAGTGTCGAGGGCTCCAGGGGTTCTACACATAGTAGTACAAAAGTTTCAATGGGTACTGTAATATAGAACAGGTAGACGGTTCCAGGGGTTCTACACATAGAACTATGTGGCTCAAGGGGTCGTACACGTGTAGAGAGTTTAGCGGGTAGAAATAAATTTACCTAAGGTTTGTTAGTAAACTTTGTTAACACAATAAAGAATAAAAAAACAAAACAAAGAAAATTAGAAAAATGAATGAAAGCACGGTATACGGTATGGTTGTTATTGGGTTAAATTATACTAAGCAACTCATGTGTCGTGAATAAAGTGATGTAAGATAACGACGAGTTAAAATACTATGTATCGTAGATTCCGGTAGTCTGAAACTCTTCTAAATAACATTAAAACAGTGAGGCCGTTTGCCTTGCAGCTATACTTCGCCTGAAGTATAGCTGCAAGGTGCTCCTTCCTTGGCATGCAAATAAGTTCTGCAACTGACAATGCTTCATTGTCTCCACGGCCAAGGTTTAGCCTTTGTGAAATAACTGCAGGGCATACCAGGCTTGCATTTAGCAACTGTTGGTAGCCAGGTTGAATAGTTTGAGTTAAAGGCGAGGAAGTGAAACGTTTTATTTAATTAATTTTTTGATCGTTGTTAAAGTGTGTTAAAAACTTGCCCGTTTAAAGCTTGCCAGGAATGTATTAAAATATTACCCCATCATTGATGATGAACCGTACGTCTTAGAAAAAAAAAAGATGATTTAGTTGGAAAATATGAAGTTAACCTTGTAACACTATTTTTCTTAATCACCGTAATCTTCATTGTAAACTAATTTTCTAATTGTCATTGAAAAAAAAATGATAATTTTTAAATAAAATGTAGATATTTTTTTATTGCATTTCAATTTTGATGAACTAGAGAGCTAATTAGATAATTTCTACTTTTATTTGTCATCGCTTCATCACGGGGAAAACAAATTGTCAGACCCACGTATAAACCAGGTGGTCAGTGGCATAATCGTCATTATTAAAAAAACAACTTTATGTAATGATTTTTAATTTTTTCTCAAAAAATTAGTGGTTAAAAAATACCTACTGCAGAGTGTAAGTTGAGGGTGGGGGATGGGGCGGGGGAGTGGGACCTTGACTGCTACTGAACATGGACTATACTATCACACTGCGTGCCGCAAGCTGAGAAAGGTGCAACTAGTGAGCCTTGAGAGCTTACTCACAGAAGAGCGCGAAGCAACCCTGCGCTTCCCGGCGCTACACAAGGGTACGACAGGCAAGTGTTGCGTTGTTTTGGGGGCGGATTATCCCGAACTTTGTTAGTAGTAGGACAAGTCATGCTGAAACGATATATCGTTCTGTTGACGACTGTCTGTCTTATAGGCTGGCTTTATTGCAATGGGGGTTTTGCTCTATCTCTGGTTAATGTGGTAGGGAACGAATTTAACGACCGGAACGAGTTTTGTGTGGATGTAACTAAAAGCGCGGGAGTGGGGATTCACGTGATCAAGATTGGCCAATAACGTGCCCCATGACACTAAAAGCACCAATCACATCACGTGACTAAGGCGCACCTGTAGGACGAGATCTTTTTTTTCATTTCGTTTTAAATTCAAATTATTAACCACCGATATCGTATATCTAACTAAACAAACAAAACAAAAAAAAAAAAATATTGGATTGCAACAATTTAACTGCCATGCAACTGTTTCGATTCTCAGACGCGAAAAAATTGTTGTCCTAAATTTCTCAGAATTTTATTTTTAGGTAGTGGAATATTACGAAGCTATTGTGTTTTAAGAGGGAAAAATACCTCGAATTTACCAGAGAAATTTACTGCGCGAGTGGGTGGTATTGATTTTTTTTTAATCTAAGTGAAGCCATGTAAAGAAAAAAAAAAAAATTATTATTTTTTGTGTGTTTATTTATCATAAGGAAATAGGCGCATAATAATTTAAGACCCTCAGGGTAGTGATCCACAGATCAGTTAATTGTTAATAGACGTTAACAATGAGAGGTAATTAAAAAAAAAAGACATGTAAAGTCTAAAAAATAATTTTTTTTCAGTTAAACAGCAGTGTACCGTCCATTTATCAAGTTCTGTCCTATTCGCATTCAAGAAGCGCACTTGTTTGATCTTGCCAGGAGTAACTTTTGAAGTTGTGTGTGCTGTTGAAAACGTGAGGTAACAATACAAGCACGCTAGCCTTGAGCTGAAACCAGCAGATGTGCATTGTATTGCGCGCCTTGAGCATAAATAACAAGTTTACCCATTAAATGTAAATAACCTGCGGCAGAACTGAAGGCCGTGCCAATATCTCTACTTGAAAAGTGTCAGCAATAGTCAATGAGCATTTCTTTCGTAACCCTAACACGTTTTGTCCTCTGGTTTGTGTCTGTTCACGCTGCCTGCCTGTTTCAGGAAGTTATTTCTTTGATGTAATTTTGATGTTTCGTCATCGACTGTTGAAACTCGATTTTTGCCATAACAAACTCTTGTCCATTTCCTTGTTCCTGTTCGAACAGCCCACACTTTATTAGCCTTGTTCGTTTCCACGAAATTTGCTTGTGCACAAAAAAAGGCGACACTTCTATTTTGTGTGCACGTGTGCTTATGTGTCAATTTAGGCACAATTACTAATCATTGTAAATCACGGCTATGTCAGTCGGGATTTTTTTTTTTGTCTGTGTATGACAAATTTTTTTTTAATCTGAAATTGAGTTTTCACTTCTTCCGCAGTAGTAGGTAATTGAGGGTGGAGCACCAACATTTATTTTTTTTATTTTTATGACGGATACGAAAGGCGTAACTTGTTTGAAACGTGATTTGTTTGAAACCGTTGTGTATACCTTTATTTGGTTGTATGTTTGAAGAAGAGCTTAACACTCAATTTGTTCTTCGGTCTTAATTTGGTCTGCATTTCTCAGGACTCTTAGCATCTTGTGTAAAAAAAAAAAAATATCTTTTCTATTACTTTTTTTTTTTGGGGGTGGGAGGCAAAATATGTGGTTCTCTCATGCGTTATTTTTAATTTTTTGTGAATTTTGTGTTATTTTTATCTGATATTTTGTTGTATTGCATCAGTTTTTTAGTGTTTAATAACCCAAACCATGACTTGAGATAATGGATTTTCTATCTGCAAAAATTATGTCACTTCTTATTTAATTTTTGTATACGATAGTCCTCATTTACCCAGTAGCCAATGTTCCAAGTTGTTAATTGGGTTAATCTGTGCATCTTTTACGTGGTGGAATTGTATCACTATTTTTTTAAGACTTGCTCTTTTTTATAAATTTTACGGTTTGGTTTTGAGTGGATTTAGTAAACCTAGAGTAAGATTTGATATGAAAATCACCCATGTAAATGAAGCAATTGTTGAAATTTAGAGTGATTTATTTATGTATAGGGTACTTGTGCACCTCAGAATGAGGGCATCTTCAGCTACAAATAAACAGAAGAAAAATTTATCTACGCCGTTTCACAGAAGTGAGGAACTTAAAACCCTCATTTTCTGATTTAAAACAAATGCAATTTAGCCTCGCGATACAGACGCAACGATAGCAACACACCAGCTGTACTACTTCAACTCGGAATTTAAATGAATATGATTCGTTCGACTCATTTAGATTCGTGGTCAATGTAGTAGACAGCATTGCTGCTGGTGCGTTTGTATTGTGAGGGTAAAAGTTGGATTTATTTGAAGTTAAAAAACGGGGGTCCTGAGTTCTTAATGTCTGAGAAACGGTGCAAATATGTTTTTTTAGTTTATTTATAGCTGAAGATGCCCTCAATTTGAAGAGCAAAAGGCCTGCCATGTAAATAATTCAATCACTCTAGGCTTCAGCAATAGTTTCGCATGCAATTTAACCATTCTATCTGCAGAAACCAAAATTGTTGGATCTTTTTATTATTGTTCTTAGCTTCCCTGCGTGCAGAAACACATCCTTCAAACAAGAGTACTTTTTTGAATAGCGTATAGCAATGCTAACCCCTGATTGTGCCACATTTTGCCACGAAGCTCGATTAGGACATGAAAGATAAAAAAAATAGCGTTTTTTGCTCTGTCCTGTCAATTAGTGCCTAATGGTCTTTTTTGTTGTGAAGATTTTTTTTCCAAATCATTTAGCTGTTATTGGTAGTTAAAACTCTTGCAATTTGCATCTTTTGGCAAAATCTGTGTAGGTAAAGAAAAGCTGCCCCAAAATGGAAGTGTAGGGTGTAGTGTCCAGTTACTGTTTGTTAGCAATGCCCATTCAAACATAGACAAATTTTATATATTTTTTGTCGGTTTCTACGATGTCTTCAAATTTCTACTGTCAATGTCATTTGCCGATTTTCTGATGCTTTGGTTGCTTACTAGCCAGCATGCATTGTTACTTTTGTTTGTTCATATATATATGTATGTAATGAACAATTGTAATCAATATTTCAAGTTGCTTAATCTTTATTCTAATTGTTTTTTCGTTTTTTTTTCTAGGTATTCCTTCCTCACAAACTAAGCAACCATGGAACTTGTGACAGGCGCAGCAAACTACTTGTACAATCTTTACGACGGATACTTATGGACATTAACGATCGAAGGTAAGGAATTAGAATGTCTATAGATGTTAATCATGGAAATTTCTGCTGGAATTGAAAACAACTGTAGAAAATAGCTATGTGGTTTTTTTTTTTTAAATCGATACTAGCTAAGCATCAAGTTTCTGACCATGACATGCTTTTTAAATAACTGCTGTAAAGAACTCCTCGATGACATTGCTCAAACAACGTATGGCTTTAGCTACCAAAGTTTGATTCGTGGTTACTAGCCCAGCTACCGTACAGGAACTCCTAAAAACCGCCACTCATTCCACCATAAAAATGGTTGGTTGCCTTTCATTAATTTTGAAAGTGTAAGCTGTGATGATACAGTCCCCAAAAAAGACATCATCATTCTTTATGGATCTGGCTCAAACTTCTTTGGCAATAGATATTACGTATAAGAAACCACATGGTGTTAAGCACCTTAAAGATAACTTCAGAAGTCTGTAGCTTCCAATTAGATACCACTTCTGGATTCACTGGTCATTGATATGGCAGTAACCCACTGTACCACAAAATGCAGTATATTTCCTTTAGGCAGTACTAATCTGAAATAATAAGATTCTGAATTATTCTGAAAACGGTTTTTTACTGCCAGTAGCGTAACCACCCTGATTTAGGCATTTTTAAAGTGTGTGCCTGGTCCATACTTGAATACACAAGTCCCGCCTGGTCCCTATACCTTATTGGAGCTATTAGTCATATTGAATCTGTTCAAAAGCATTTTTAAAGTGTATGCCTGGTCCATACTTGAAAAAGCAAGTCCAGCCTGGTCCCTATACCTTATTGGAGCTATTAGTCGTATTGAATCTGTTCAAAGGCACTTATAATTAAACCTTATACCAAATGGCTTACATTTAAACATTTGGACTCAGTGTATCAGGCCAAGCTAAACCTGACACATACTTTTCTTTAATAAATCTATCATATTGTGCATTAGGGTTGCTCTATTTTTTAGTTTTTATGATAGGTTATGACCTTATATTTCTTTCGTCCTATTTTCCTTTTGTTTTTTTTTTCTATTTAGTAAGGCTGTACCGAAACCAATTTTAATGATCCGATTCCGAACCGGTTTTAAAAATTTTGCTGATACCGGTACTGATACCGATATCCAAAATTTTGTCCCCAATTTTTCATCAACGGTGTGGTTTTCAGAAAAAGTGCAATAATTATTAAAATAAAAAATTGTTAATTAGTAATCAACAGTTAAAACATAGCTACAAAGATACTCGGTGATTTCCTGAGCAAAACACCACAAAAGGCATGTCAAAATCTCGAACGGTTCCAGAGTTATCAATATTTCAGCGAAAGCTACCGATACTGCAAATATCGGCAGCCGATATGATCCAATACCGGCATCGGTGCAGCCTTACTATTTAGTCATTTCCCTTTTGTCGTTGGTGGCCCTCCATTCTTTTTTGGCTGTTTTTTAGCGAACACAACCACTCTGTTATACCTGTTACTTAGCAACGAATACCTCTTCTTGTTAAAATGTCATGACTTCCTACCTTAAAATCGCCAACAAAAAAAACTTTGAAAGTGATTTTAGTCTAGGCTGATATGTCGTGTTTCTTAGTAATGACGTCAGTTCACACACCATCAGCAGATCCCTTTCTGTAACTTCCGCATGTGACGGCACTGAACTGCTAGTTCTAAACAACTTTACCAGGAAAGTAAGCCGGCTTGATTTTTCCCTAATCTCTACTCATCTAATAGTGCTGTGGTTGTTATCCAGCAGCTATGAAATACCTTCAAGCCGATTGCAAAATACGCTTACTATTGTGCTGCTACCAGAAGTCGCTAAGGTATCATTAGCGTCTGCATATGGGCTTCTGTGTCCTTCGACATGAAGCTTAGTTTGTATTCATGGTGTTAGCCTATTTCTGTCAGAATGCAGAAGATCCTTCGAGGACTTTTGGACTTCCAGAACAATCTAAACATATCCCAAACTAACATAATGTTCATCCTGACATTGTAATACTTGTTCCACAAAGGGACAATAAAGTTTAGTCATATGGAGACCCGAGCTGCTCAAATTAACTTACGTATGAACACTTGGTAACAAAAGCCTTTTGAAGAACTCTTAAAGTTTGTTCTGTGTTAATGATCGTGGCAGAACTAGTTACCTAAAAATCTAACCTGGTTGACCGAAAAGGGGATCCTCACAAAGTTTGCTGGCTAGGGTAGTGTGACAGACTACTGAACAACTTAACGGCTATGTGATCTAATCTGATCTGTTCTGGACATTATCTCAACATGATCTCAACCAGTCTTGGACATTATCTTAACCTGATCTGGTTGACCGAAAAGGGGATCCTAGCAAAGTCTATGCTGGCCGGGGTAGTGTGACAAACTAATAAGCTCCTTTAGCGGCTATGTGATCTAATTAGCTCTGTTCTGGACATTATCGCAACATTGTGCAATGATGGGTGGTTTGCTGGTTTGCCTCCTCAGGTTTTCCCTTCCCCTTCCTTTACTTTCTCCTTCTAAAAAGTGCAGTAGGTTTCAAAGTTGTGTCGGTTCGTCTATACATGTATTAGTTTGCTTCAGATGATTTACGGCTCAAAGAAATTTATATTTTAAAAAAAATTGTAAATTCTTACTATCTGTAAAATACTAACCTCTAGTATGTGCTAAAATCGTTTTCGATTTGCTTTTCTACCCAATCTGTGAACTGTGACTGCATCGTAGCAATGATTTTCATTATGTTTTATAACCAATCGTTGTTTGTGTGGGTATGGCATCATTGCACATTGAGCAATTTTGTTTGGTTATTAAGATATTCATTGTGCCCAAACAGTCCCTTAAGTAAGCATTAATTTCATGATGGTAGTCTTATCACCATAAAGTAGGGCCAGACGGACAGGTTGGCTTAGGAACCATCAAATCAAGACATGTCTTTTGTGATAAATACCTCTACAACAACGCTATTTAATGTTGACTGTGGGCATCTTCCTTAAGAACCACCTATTGTTGGCTGCATCCCACATTTGTCCTTTGTGGACAGTATATCTAAACTTTTTAAAACTAATAAATTTTCTTGTTTATAATGAGTTGATTCTTAACTGAAAATGACTTTCCGTCTTGCAATATAACCGCTGTTCTCAACATGTCGGCGTTAGGAGGAATAATTTTCTAGGCCGATTAGGCTAAATGCTCCACGTCTTGCACAAATCGCAGAGTCTTCATTTGCCAGCTTGTTCACAATGAATGCTTGCTTGTATGTATTGTAATTGTAACTTCTAAGCACTAGGGGTGTACGAGCTCAACTTTTGCACGTTGAGTCAAATTCAAGTTTAGTGTAGGGGTAGTGTATGAAGAGTTGTAGAGTTTTATAGTTATGGTACGCTAAACCAGTTAAATCAAGTTTTCCTGTATCGAAAACACTACACCCTTGCTGATTCCATCGTGGAGAGAAATAGATCGGTCACTCGCGGTGATTTCAACGTTACCACTTGCCATGTATGATGAACTAACCATTTTATTAACTATTAACTACACAATCCTCATTTTTTAAAGCATTATTTCTGCAGAATTTATGGAAGGGTTATAACTTTTGTCAAAGAAAACGATTTTTTTTAACTCGAAGCTTGAAACTCGAAAAATTCGAACTGGGAAGTTTTGCATATCGGACCGACTTTACACACCAAAGTCAAACTCTTGACTCGAAATTTAGAGTTGCGCTCACCCCTACTGAGCACAGGAGTAGAATTGGCTATGGGATGCTAGGGATGGGTCGGTAACCGAAACCGAATTTTCGGTTTTTACTGAAAACCGACACCGAAACCGATTCGGATTTTGTGTCGGTTTTTCGTACGGTGTTCGAAGAATCAAAAAAATGATTTGTTGTTTTACATTTTTTTAATAATTATCATTTTCTACGTATAAATGACAGCAAAGCTCCTAGCTATTAAAACGAAAATAGTAGAGGAAAATGGTGTCACAGCTATACCCACGGTCTATGACGCTGCTGAAAGTGAAAGCAGGAGTAAGTTGAAACTAGTAAGACAACTGTTGCAAGGAAAAAATTAGGAAAATCTGTTTGGGGTGGATGGTGGCAAAAACCGATACCGAAACCGAGGTTTTTTTGGGCATGAAAACCGGAACCGGAACCGAAATCAAAAAAATGAAACCGACCCATCCCTATGGGATGCCCGTAAAATAGACCCAGTTATAGAACAGAAAATATTATATCCGCAGGTCTAAACATTCGTTAGGACTATTATACGAAAATGGTACAAACCATTCCAGCTTACTTTCTAGTGATGGCTTTGTTTCTGGCTTAGCTATATATTATTTACAGTGATTTGCGTTGATTTACAGTGTCGAACATAAAGGAAATGAAATTTCTGCACGAATATTGAATATTAAGTACGCAAAGAATAGCTTAAAAACGTATAAACAAACGTAAACACCCATCGTAGTATTTAAAATCGGCTTAAAGACAGACATCCTATTTATTGAGCAATCAAATTTGTTTGCGTGCTTATTTGTTTGCCCTCCGAAATATCTGAAAATAAAGCATATGTGAAGAGGAGAAGGTTTAAAAAAACAAAAAACTAGGGCTACAGGGGGGGGAAATCACTACGTTTTGGCGTATTTTTGTTGTGCTGACACCCAAAGAAATTATTGGGGAATATATTTAGTTGGACAAGTCCACTTTATATTTCCCAACATCTTTCCTTTCAAATGAGGGACAAAATGGCTGACAAGTGGCACAGTCAAAAGTTCTCGCTTTTCACAAGGGTTCCCATTGAAGACGTGTCAAGTCCTAGTTGGATTTAATTGAACCAATAACGGTGGAGTGCTGCTGCTGAATAAGGGTAGGAACTTGAGGATGGAGAGTGAAGTGAAGGGCATGATAACTTCTCCAATTAACACCTGATTAGCAGTAGACTTGTACAGACTAAATAAGATTCAGTAAACGCCCCTAACAATTAGAACAGACTGTGTGGATAACAACCAAAACAGGCAAAGCCTGGAATGATAATAAAGGTGATCGATTTCAGTTAAAAACATTAACAATAGGTGTAACGCAAGCTTGGCTAGTGGGATACACTTAATATATGGACATTGCTTACCCCCTTCCCTAACCCATAGGACAAGAGCAGTAGTGTGTTTGGTGCACATGGCTTCACTTACAATTAGACTTACATTTTCTTGTGCATATTTAAACAAGTATGTTGTAATGAATTCTTAGATGTCCTCGTGAAGCAAACTACACTATATTATCAAAAAGACAGCTCAAAAACCGACACTGCAGATTTTTGATAAAGCACTGTAGTTTTTTAAAGGCACTATATGTTTCTAAAGTTACTACATGTTCGTCTTCAGGCAATCTTGATAACCTTCTTTCTGATTCCTACATCACGACCGTTTGTTTGTTGTTGGAAATTCAAAATTGCTGCTTGTAGCCTCCTGTTTTTGTGGGGCAGTTGTGTGCTACTGTATATTTTAAATTGACACTCGTGGCATCCTGCATTTGTGGGGCAATTGAGTTTTCCACAATTCAGAAAGCTGTCGGTGAGATTTGGTTGTACCAAGTGCTGAATCAGTGGATGTGAGGGTGACCGAAGGTTCATGGGGTGTGTGCAGCTTTCTTCAAAGTGCTAAATTGAAAGGGTGCCAGGGCCCTCAAGCCTATGAGCGACAAAATTCAATTTCCAACGGCAAACAAACAGTCGTTACCAAGAAGCAAGATTGCCTGAAGATGGTAAACGTGTAGTCACAGTGGTTTAAACTACAGTGGTTTGTTGAAACTTTGCAGTGCCAGTTTTTGTGCTTAAAAAAATATATATATTAGCGTAGTTTGTGTTCAAGATGATTGTTCGTTTTCAAAGTAGATCACCATATATCTCCTTCAAAATCCTTAGATGCGTAAAAAAGCTAAATTACGTCAAATACATACCGGAGGTAATTTTTCCCCGGGGCAGAGAGTGATCAGAAAATGACACAAGTGGTGCCCTCTAGCTGCTATCAAGTGCACTAGTAGTTCGATTCCTAGCACGCTACTGTACGTAGGAAGAGGTTTTATGGTCATCAATGGAGTTACATTTACAGAGCACGCTGTCAAGGCTGTGTTGGCATTTTAAGGAATTTGCAACAATACTTAAACTCTCTTGATGTTGTGCAATGTGTTTATCTTTCCCTATTATTTAAGTATGGTCTGGCATAACCATCACAGGCATCAAATGCTTCAGAAAACTGCAGTGAGAATTTTGACCTTTGCCAGATGCGTTCACCACACAACACCACTCTTCATGGCACGCAAGATTATCCCAATTTACTTATGCCACGTAATCGAATTATTTTCACAACAAAACCTTGAATAATCTTATACTATACAAAAATTTGAGGAAACTTTATACAATTATAATTTTCATACCACCAAACCCGGACAGCAGGAAGGGTACATGTGGCATATCACAGAACCAAACTATCGCAGTGTAATATTATAGCAACAGGGTCGTGCGACAATGAGGTATGTTACCAGAACCAGAATACTTAAAACAGTTATCGTCCCTGCATTTATTCCAAACGGATTTAAAGAAAACTACTTTACTGTTAAGGAATTTAACTTTATATACTACCTTCCCCCTACATATAGTATCTTTCATCTATTTATGTGTACTTGCTACTATTTTTAATAGCTAGCCTGTTTTTTATTATACGCTTATTTTTACCTTTACTGGGATTGATAAGACTCTGCGAGTCTTTATATTCTTTGGTTGTATCAATTTTATGTGTACAGTAAACCCTTACTTACGCATTACAAACCTGCGATAATATCTACCAATAATTTGCCTGTTAGTGTTTGTAAGCCTTGTTTTTGTTTGTTTGTGTTTCAGAGCCTCGCGTCCAGCATTGGCCCCTAGTCAAATCACCAGCACCAATGTTTGTTCTCATCTTTATCTACTACAATATTGTGTATTGGGGGCCAAGGATAATGAAGAACAGAGAGCCCTTCAAACTCAAGTGGATATTGGTCTTCTACAATATGGGCATCACGCTATTAAATTTATACATAGCAGTTTCAGTAAGTCATGTATTACAGATAGGGATGTGCGAGTAGGATAATTTTAATTCGAATCGAGTTGATTTTGCAACAGAAGATTCGAGTATTTGGTGAAGACACTTATTTTGCAAGTCTCTTTTTTTTTCAATGGAATAATAACTTAAATTTTGCTTAACGGACTGTGTGAGTCAACGTGTACAACTAGTTTTCCAGTTTTTAGGATATAACTTTAAAATGGTTTCAGCTAGCGGCTTTTAATTTTCACCACAGGAAAGCTCTCGTCGAGACAATGAATTTGGCACATTTGAACGTCAAAATCGGTCTAAAATTGGCGAAGTTATCGTATTTTCACCAGATTCGAGTTTTTCGAGTATGGTTGCAAGTGACGAGCCGAGTTCGAGTAGACGTTGTATACTCGGCTCGGCTTGAATTTTTTGAGTATCGCACATACAGATTACAATTGTGGAGTGTTGGCATATTGTATACAAATTATTGCATGTCTTGAAATGAACTTGAAATGAACTTATGATAACGTGAAGCTGAAGAAGCTGATCGATTAGTAACTGGTAATTGCTGGTCATGTTGTGTGACGTACTAGTGGGTGTCTTCAGCACCTACTGCATCTGTTCCAGCCAACTCCAGACATTATTCTGGTCAATAGTATTATCAGTCATAACAAATAATATAAACTTCGTTGAAATCAATAATATGTAGACGTTACCACGAAACTCCTTTCCAGATTTAATATCCTGAGATGAAGGTAGAGGGAAATTTGCTGGAAAGGAGTTGAGCGCTAAACTTGTAAATTCGGCATTCAGTGTGAAAATTTTGATTTTCTTTCGACAAAATGATTACTAAATTTGATACCAGATTCTATTTACAAAATATTAAATGGGTATTTCCCCCCCCCCCTCACTAATTTCGTGCATCCTGCGCAAAATAGCATTTGCAACATTTACGTTAGTTAGAGTGAGTATAGCAAAACCGAGAGGAGAGCAGGAAAATTAATGGTTTTGCAGCATTTATGCACGTTTGAACTTATGTTGCCAAACTGAGCCATACAGGAAAGCCAACCTGGCGGCATGTACTTTTAACAGTCAATGTTCAGTATAGAATTTTGAGTATACTGCCCGATTGATGTTTACGACTCTACCATGTTTAGAATTTTCAATGTTTTTCTCTATATGGCGTAGCGATCCTAGCCCACATTGTATTTTGTCATCCAACCTGTAATTGTGTTTCTTTGGCATTGGTATGTCGTATTAAGTAGACCTAAACTTGTTTTTTATGTCGCTGATTTCACCAAGTTAAATGTATCCTGACAAAAAGCATCTTCGTGTTTCCGTAAAAGTCCAACGATTCATAAACGTGGCATCATTTCCCTAAAATGAGCGTAACTCGGGTTCACTTATACAGGCATTAAGTAGTTTGCTTCATAATTGCTTCGATTTTGTTGCCACTTTTTTTTTTATTGTCACTGTGGATTCTCTTATAATTGCTTGCATGTTGCCGCTTATCCAATAACATGCCCAAAAATGGCATAATATCAACTTCCTCACTTTCCTCGAATCATTTGTGGGAACATATCCCCACTTTATAATATCTTTCTGTAATTTCTGTAATACAATGATTCTGACATTCTTGTCCCATACAAATCCAGTATACAGTAGCATTTGGGTAAGTGCCCATCCCCATAATTTTCATTGTTGTCATAAGTAGGCTTACATTTCAGTTACTTGGAGCATTGTGACGTTTTGTAATTATTTTACAGTTCTAGTATGCTAATAATAAGAATTTTAACTGTTTGAAACATAGACGAAACATAGTTGTTTGGGTATTTGATATAATTCAGTACTTCCAGACCTAAGCATATTTGGTGTGAACGTTTCGAAGTGACAAAAAACTCTTCTGCTAGCTTTTTCCATTGGAAATGGAGATATTATAATAATGGAAATTTAATACTTTGTTTTGTAGTGCTGAAGGGGAATAGGCATAATGCAGGTTGCACAGGCAGAAAACGCTCATGCCATCTTACCGTCAGTTTAATAAGAGTTCAAACCATCGTGGGGGGAGGGGGGGGAGAGACAGAGGGGAAATTACCTGTCTAGGGATAGTGTCGGGACAGGCAAAGTTCCATTTATGTAGTTGGTAAATCACAGCAACTCTGTATGCCATTTGCTTTGCAGTGTACGTGGATCTGCAAAGATTGCCAAATAACAGGAACTTTTAAATGAGGAGGACTGAACATTATTCAGGCTCCGTCCTAATGTATGACAGGAAAGTCCAGCTGTCAACTCAACGGCAGCGCTAAGTCCAAATTTTTACCCCGGTACTGGCGGGCACACATATCATAAGATTCCAAGGTACTAAGAATATGATCATAAACTGCCATTCACAGTTTGAATTAACCTTTTATCACTAGTAGGGATTTACTCTAAAAGGATTTTTGGTATTCTTCTCACAATCCGCACATTTTCGACAGTCCAGCCCAACTGTCTTCTTGAGGTGACTGTGAAGATTCCAATGTCCCTGTGATTACTACGTGTCTATTTGTTATTCAAAACTGGCGGTTGTTTATGCCAAAATTACTTGATGCCATAGATAGCTGCTAGCATTGGTGCAGGGATATGGGGTGGTAAGGCGGCTCGAATATAAGGTGAATTGTGGTTACGGGCTCCTAAATTCAGCCAAAATAAACGGACATGATTATAAGGCGGATGAGTGTCTCCCAATAATCTTACTAATATAGTTGGTACCATAGCACAGCCAGCACTGATTCAGAATCATATTATTTTTGATGTATTTTTTTTTCCAATTGTGGATCCCATAAGAAATTTTTAAGGTCCATTGTTGGATCTATTGTAGTTTTTGCTAAATAATTAAAAAAAACTATTTGAGCTACTAACTTTTCAGTAGCACCAAAGGACAGCTCTTAAAAAAAACGGTTCGAATGGCGTATTCTAACTTCAAAATCAGTCACAATTTGGGAGAGTTATGGATTTAGATGCTACTATAAGACAAAAATAAGACGAATAAGACGAATAAGATTTAAAAAAGTAACGCTCTTCAAACTGCGCTTGCAAGTCAAATGGTTCATAGATGTGGATGAATGGCTAGAACTCCCTCCTGCCTTCCCAGGGTTTCACAAAGATTTTTTGGCATCATTTTTTTCATCCCATGCATTGTACATTTTGGTAAACGTTTCATGTAACACTCAATTCTGCCCCACCACTTTACACTTGGTCTAAAACCAATTTTTGTTTTGTATTACAGCTATTTTATTATGCATGGAAGCTCAATTATAGTTGGATATGTGAGCCTTGTCCCAAAGTACGGACGATGGAAGAAGTTCAAGTAAGTAATGATGGGAAATACTTTTCTACAAACTCCTCTTTTAAGCCAAGATATTTTGCATTTCCTCGGCTTTCTCATCATTAATTGTGTGCCCGAGTTTAAGAGTTTATTACTTTACAATAGTTTACCATCGAATCTTGTGATAATCGTAATAATTCAGTGGCAACTCTGATCAATATCGAAATCATTAGAATTTTTTGGAACATAAGTATCGGAGCCAAAAACATATGTAAACAAGTATGATTTAGTCTCCGTTCCATTCCATTTTATTTAGCTTTCCGGGCTCACAACTTGGAGTTGTTGTATTTTTTTTTCTTCATAGTATCTTTTCCAACTTCCAAATGAGATAAAATCTTTTTACGGAAATCTTTTCAAATTAATTGTTAACACATCTTGGACACTATCAAAATCAGTTCAAATTCGTTGCCATAATACTGTATCAGATTGTGTGACCAAAAACACTTATCAGCTGAACCCTATTGATCCATTTTTGGTTAGCTACTGTTTTTTTTTATATTTTGTGATTGTTACTTTTTATAATGTTGTCACTTAAAAGCTGTTGCGTAACGTGCAGGGAGAGAATTAATAAAAAAAAAATACTCGTGCCTATGTTCCCAGTTTAGGGAAATTTACTGATATTTATTTCTTCGTCTTCACGGAATGCTTCTATGTGCGGTAAGTAATGGATGGGCATAGCTTTGGACACGTTTAGTGGGAGTTTTAATACATTCTTGAAATTAAAACAGTTACATACTGTCGGATTACTTTACGCAGTTACTAGTCAAGAGCCCAAGCTAAGAGCCCCTGATCCTGAGGGTGCCCTGAATCCCACTCCCCGACCCAACCACGTGTTAAAAATTGTCCTTTTCGAAATAACATTCTTTCAACGACTTCTGAAAAGCATTAAGAGTAAGCGGTTGCTCCATTTTTGGATGGGAGTGGGAGTGAATAGTGATAAAAAAAAAACTGTCGGCATGTGCGTACAGCCTCAAATGGTGTTGGGCCAGCTCTATTACTAGGGACAGGCAAGATATTAAAATCACAAAAACAACATGTTAATGCACAGATACAGCACATTCAGCAGAATGGTAGAGGTTTTCTCATTTTCTTGCTAAGATATTCAGCTTCATTCTATAACTTCAACACAATAAAATTCTTAATCCTTCATCATCTTGAAATCCAGTCCAGTTTTGTGCATCACCTTGTTTTAAAGGTTTAGTGCGCTATGTTCTGCGGATGTGGTTGGGTGGAGCGCCATCGAAATTAGATGAGAAACCTTCATTTGTGTGGGAGTGTGTTGCTTTGTGCGTTACTGTGTTTTCTTTGGCGAAATATACAGAAAAAAACAAACGAAAATTTTGATTTAATTTTGAAGTCAATTTTCTTAAGCTAACAAAATTGCACAATCCTTTAAGACGGCAATCATGGGAACACAAGACACCAAAGCCACAAACGCTGTCGCCATAAACGATCAAACTTGGAATTTCGGTGAATAATAACAGTCCTGTTTTAAACAGTCCTGCACCTTCTTCAGAAGTAACAGCAAACCGTCTCTTGATGATGTCGTCGGAGACTGAGAGATTCGAAAATATGCGTTGTCAACCACTGACCTATACAGGGCTGGAAATAATCATGATTATTTTAAAATAATTGAATTAATCGGATTATTTTGATTATAATCAATATTATTTGATTATAATGAGAATTTAATATGTAAGAATACAACGATAATTATGACATAGTTAAAGTTGCTAGAGTTTGCTCTATTTCTTACTTGGCAGTTTCTACTGCCAAAATGCCATTACCTACTAATCTCTTTTAAGTATTAAAAGTTTAAAATGTGATTACCACATGTAAATTTCAATGTTAACATGCACACTGCACTAACTATTGCTACAGCAATAATACTTAGTAAAGCTGGTATAGGTGTTGTGGCATAATGGCACATGCATGGGCTGATTAATTTCCTACTTTGGTCGTTCCTAATCGGTTGTATATTTTTGTATGGATCAGGCCATAAAAAGTAGAAGACATACGTTCCTGACTGCGGAAGATTCAACAGCAGTATATTTTGGGTTGTTCAAGTTCTTTTGTACTTGTGTATCAACAGTTTTGTGTCAACCTGGTCCTTGATCATAATCGGGTGTATTTCAATTTTAATCAAGTGATTATAATCAATGATTATGATCACTTGATTATAATCGTAACAACCCTGGTCCTATGTATAACTCATCTCTGCTGTGCGAGCCACTTGCTGTATAACGTGACCGCCAGATCTGGCTTAACCAGTCTATCAATGCCTGGAAAAGAAGGGCCATGAATGTTCATCAGAGGAATCTTATTATTTTTGAACTGGTCAATTGCTATTGATTCTATGGCTCGCAAGTGGGAATCTCTGAGGCAGTTTGAAAAGTAACACTGAGGAATCCTCCCACTTTGTGGAGTGATTTTCGTTGGTCAGGCAGTGAAGGGCCGCATCATTTGTAGCGTCCCCTCTCTCTGTTGCACTCTGATATTCTTGGAGCAAAGTTTGGAGTTTACGTCAGGTCTCTCCTAGGGTCGTCTTGCTCCATATGACCAGGAGCAAGACGAAAGTCATTGGCCCCTACCCATGATACAGGCGGACCAGCAACCGATTCTCGAAGTCTCCCATGCTCACCTCTGCCCAATCGCTCGAAGAAAGGAGTGGTGTGTTGCATTCCATGCAAGTATTGCAAAGCAGTACAATAGGAGAGACCCGATGTAAACTCCAAACTCGGCTCTGAGAACATCAAAATGCAACAGAGATAGGGAATGTTAAATGGTGTGGCCCTTCACTGCCTGAACAACAAAAATAACTCCATTGGTTGGTATGATTCCTCAGTGTACTTCGTTCAAACTGCATCAGAGATTCCCAATTACGAGCTTTATAATCAATAGCAATTGGCCAATTCAAAAAGAATAAGATTCCTTTGATGAACATACAGCCCTTCTTTTCCAGACATTGATAGACTGGTTAGATCAGATCTGGCGGCCATGGTGAACAGCAAGTGCCTCGCGCAATCAGTATGAGTTATATAGGTCAGTGGTTGACAACGCATATTGCTGAATCGTGTCTGATAATGTCATCAAGAAATGATTTAGTGCTTTCCCACGTACTTCTGAAGAAGATAAACGGCTGATACAGGACTGTTTACAACAAGACTGCAATCATTCGCCGAAAATTCAAGTTGACCTTTTATAGAGACAACGTTTGTGTCTTTTGTGTATTGTGTTCCGATGACGTCACTGTTGACCGTATTTTCGAAGGTGGCAATATTGAAGTTAGCAGTTAAGCTAAATTTGGCTAAAAGTACATTTTGACAGACAGACAATATCTTGTAATTTTCATACGGAAGTGCTTACATCCATGAATTTTGGAAAAATATAAGAATTTGTTGTGGCTAAGCAGCGGCCGAGCACAGCCTATATGCCTGAAGAAGTTGAAATGGTTGGTGGTTACCTGAAAGGAGAACCAGATAATTTCCCAAATTACCAGCCAGCCAGGGTTGTGTAGGAACTTACCAGCCTCCTTCACCGCTATGGGATCTATTCTGGACTGTTTAGAATATCTCGGGCCCCTTCCGATGGCCGGAGGACTCCAGTTCCAATCTCTGATTTTTGCCGTTCCCTTCGCCTAAAACAGCTAGTAAGGTTTAAATTGGGATGCGTCACATGACATAAAGCTTCAAGAAATTTATTTAAAAACATAAAAGCTTTAAAATGGCAGGTGAAGGTCGTGTGCCTTGATCATTGTACTCAGTTTAGTTTGGTACTCAGCGGTTTCGTCAAGTCATCAGTTGATAAGCACATTGTGCTGATGGCATTTGTGTTGTGCTCTCCTTGATGATCATGGTCCCCTGCCTTAAAGTAGCATAATCACAGCCGCAGCGCGACCTAACATGGCCGGTTGACTCTCCTTTCAGATTGCGCTTGGAATTTACTTGTTTTACATCTCCAAACTGCTTGAGTTTTCTGACACCATCTTCTTCACTCTGCGCAAGAAGAACAACCAGTTGACCTTTCTGCACATTTACCATCACCCCACCATGTTCTTCTTCTCATGGATTGCAGCAAAATGGGTTCCTGGAGGAGCTAGTATGTATTAGTTGACCGTCAGCCAATGCCCGTCGTCGGTCTACTTTCTGTCCAAGAAAGTCCTCTGTGATTTCCTGCGACCCTTATTAATTAAGTTTTCAGTCTGTTTCTTTTTCAGCCCGTCCTTCCCTGTGATTGTTTTTACGGCTACAGTGTTCATTACCGTTTATTACCTTATCCTCTGCGTACCTTATCATCCGTGGCGTAAACTCTTGTTGAAGGCGTCCTCCCTTCCCTCCTTACAAGTGTTAAAATGAATGTTATTTGACTTGGACGTTTCTGCATTATTTCTGTTATGTGGTGGACACATAATTTTCACGCTTAGTAAATGTTGCAAACTGCAATATTGCTTTTCACTGTGTTGATCACGTGAACAATTATTTAGCATACATATGGTAGTATTCTTTAAATAGTGATTTGCAACTGCAATGTACTTAATTTTATTGAAGATTTTTGATGTTGCACAGTAACTGTTGTCAAGATGCTTACTCTGGACCATAGCAGACATCATTACTTACGGAGAAAAAATACTCAAGATTCCAGAAAGACAAGTAGTAGTAAACAATCGTTTCTTTCTGGAATCTTGCGTATTTTTCCTCCGTAAGTAATGAAACCTATTTCACAATAAATGAGTTCTTTGTTTGTTTATCTCTCCTGTAATTTATAATAATAATGAACTTAAACTTTACATTAAAGCCATGACGAGGTCTTAAAAAAAATCTAGCCCAAAATCTAAGTTCAAACATCTACAAAAGAAATAATAGAATTCGTTCCCCTTGCAGAAATAATGTGTTGGAACATGTGTTTTCATTACCCATTATCCCTGGACGCCTGCATTCTGCGTGTTATTGTATATTAGATGGAACGGTGAAGGCGTCAGCACTTTGCACAACCGTACGCGAAAATAGACCATGTTACAATAAATATTAGTCAGCTTTGACAACTGGTTTTAGGGCTGCAGTAGTACATTTTGTGTAAAATGTACAACCATAGCGTTAAATTACAACTTGCCTTGCGTCTGTTATTTCCTCTCAATACAAAACGAAATTTAATGCAAGGCGTAAACATTATGACCTTCAACTTGAGTTTACATGCAAGCCAGCGATGCGTGGTGTGATCAGCAGAGCTACCAATGCACATAAATTGGAGAAGTCCCCCCCCCCCCCCTTCTGCTTTTGCAACATAATAATTCATCAACTGCTTTGCTTTCCTATACTGTGGTGTGTATTACTTACGCAGCGCGCGCCTATCGTGTTGATACACTCTCTCCCCGTTACCAACAGCTACCAGTTATGATAACCTGCTGACCACCTCGACCCGCTATATTATTACAGATAGCAGCAGCCATTTGGTGGTATTGGATATCAAAATTGATTGAATTCTCAGACACCCTCTTCTTCATTTTGCGCAAGAAACAAAAGCAGCTGTCGTTTCTCCACATCTACCACCATTCCACCATGTTCGCCTTGTGGTGGATAGGAGTCAAATGGGTTCCTGGAGGAGCTAGTATGTATTTTATTTCTGCGCTGATACAGTACCACATTCTATAGCATAGAAATTTGCTGCGTTTTTGCACGTGAGAGGTGGGTTTTTATGAGCCATAAATTTCTAAGGCACAGGCATTTGTATATCGCCAAAAGGAAAGTATTCCTGTGACACTTTTTTATTTGACCGAGTTGTGCATCAGAAAAATGATAACTGTTGGGCAACGTCAAGTATATTGTTGGTTATGTTTTGGTTGAACCACAGCGCAGACAGTCAACTTATGAATAAGGTATTCATGCAAACATATCCAATAAATGCAAGCAAGAAAGTGAATCTTCAAGCTCCATTAGATAATTTTAAACAATTGCATACACTATCAAAGTAAAATTGTATTTATGCAAAATTTCATTGCAAAAAAATTAACGAAATAGTGACAACCCAAGTGAAGGGTGCAGATATAATCGTGGATAGAAAATCTAAGATAAAGAGTTAGATTAAAACAAAAACTTAATAGTAAATGAATACGCTAAACAACTCTCAAAGACAAAGTTCCATTCTACTGGATGACGAAACATTGTTTTGAAAACATTTACAAAAAGGAAGTATAAGGCAGTGATGCACTGAAACTTAACAGAATTTCACTTCCTGCTGTCATGGGATTTCCAGTAATTTCTCTGTAGCTTCCACCTGCCATGAAACACCTGTGAATGAGCTTTGGCTTTTCGCAGGCTTCGACAAGTTTGATTTTACAATCACAACAAACAAACATTACCTGCGTCAAGTAAATGGACATGGCGGCATGCTATAGATTTAGTGACGTCCTTTGATTGATGAGGTTCTAAGTTAGGAATTGGTGGATTTGCAACTGGTAACCGTTTTGCAACCACTGTAGCGGCCCACAAAGTGGCAACAAATCTTACAAAACTGGACAAAACCCAAGACCCTTTGCTCTCCCCAAACCTGGTACGGAGTCCCAGCTGACCCCAAACAAGACGAGCAAGTATCCATGACTGAGAACACCTGTTTTGAATCTCGTGACTGACCATACACATGGGACTAAAAATAAATTTTGCCTGAAAGTTAATGTGGTCCTTAGCACACCCGAGATCGTATTCCTCCACATCCCCCAAGTTTTAGACGGCATTGCACGAACAAATAAAATTGATAGCTGACATTGTTAAGTAGAGCATCAACACTATGTTATTTCACTTGGGCACAAAACGGCTTGCACACTAGCAGTTCCTGACAGGACGTCACTGTCAACTGTTTCCTTGTGGTCGTAAATTTTCACCCCTTTACTGTTTTCTAAATTCACGTACCAAAATCTGCCTACTCTTTCTTAACCTTTGTAATGCTAAAAATTTATTTTCATTACTTTATTATCCTTGTCATTGTCTTCTCTGCAAGTTAAATTCAATTCTTAACTGTCTGTACTAAGACTTCTTGTCCTCTATGTAGCTACTCAACTATGTGCTGTGTGTAGCGATTTTAAATGTGGCCGTTTGTCTTTTAAAATTGTTCAATTACGCTACATTTAAATCGACCTATTTTACTCAGAAACATTACACTGAGGTGATTAAACCCATTGAAAACAAAATTGTGCTTTGCCCCACAGAATGTACTTTCAAAACCTCATTTGTGGTACATTGAGTTTAAACAGTACGTTCCATAATCTAAGGTGTTTACAGATAAGACACAACATTGATAAAACTTTTTTACTTTCTACCAAGCACTAAAATTGTATATCTGATTTGGTTCACTGGCCTAATTCAAATGAAACGCAAGGTGACTTAACACGCTGTGCTATTCCACAGTGCATTAGTTGCGTTGTTGGATTACTCCCGCTTTGTTCAATTCTATTTTAACATAGAACTGCAATTTTGTAACATAAATCTTTCTAAACTGAATGCTGAATTGCAGTCTTCTACTGCAGAAACTGCCTTAAGCAAGTTTGACAGTCATATCGAACGTCCTGTTTAACTGAATAATTGCACTGTGCTTAAAAGAACAGTGTAAACACACACTTGTGCTAACACCAATATGTTGAACTGACTGAAACTTAACATCTGCATTTTTCCTTTCTTACCTCAATGACAAATGTATATTCTTACCTTCGAAATGGCTATTATTTTCCCACAATGATTTTGCTATGCTCCTCTATGTTTTTGTATGTGCATGTTTGCTATTTGTTTTTGTTATCCGTCTTGTAAGTAGCGTCGTGTACTCGTAAGTTGTGTGGCCTAACCGTTCATAACACATGACGACATGTAAGGTAAAGTCATCACCTGTCGTAAGTGTGCTTTTTTTTTCTATATTTTGTAACTGTGTTAACTCCATTTCTCTTCTCTTATTATTTTGTGTTACTTATCCCTTTCTTGTATTTTGACATTTGGATTTTCTTATTTGAGTGGTATAAGTAGACGACTAGCAGCTCGTGATATGAAAGAGAATTGAAAACCGTGCTTGATGAAGTTAAGATTATTATTGCAGCGTCACTGTTGTCTAGAACTGTATAACCACAAGACAATATTTACGTGACAACAAATTATGCATATTTCAATTTTTGCAATACAGAAAAAGTTGTGAAGTTTCAACTTCCATTTCACCGTCATCAGCTGCTAGTGGTCAGACATGTTCTGTTCAGCGCTATCTTCCACATGATATTATTGAATACTTTTGGAGTTTTACGTGCACCAAGGCAACCAGTTTCCAAGCATACAACTTTCATGAAACAGTAATAATTCTTATTCAAAGTTCCTATTTAAAATTTCCTTTGTTGAACAAAGTAACTCTGATATCCAACAGTTACAATTAAGACTTCACTGGAATATTCTAGGTGAGAATAATTCTGAAAGGCTTCCTCATGTAGCAAGTCTTACTGTACAATTTATAATAGTGGACTTTGCTCAAGGAACCAACCCTTGTTGCATTAAAATTTCCTGTTACACATGCCATTCAGTAAGGTCATACATTTTCTGTACAAAATTGACTTGATGAAACATCAACAAAACTTAAATTTGAACTCGTACCTTGTGTAGATGGTTAATTGCAGTTGTGGTTCTATTTGGTGGATAAGCTTGTCTCGAAAACGACATTTAAAAAAAATTTATTTGGACTGTTCTATGTTGCACAGAAAATATTTGTCTTTACTTCATCTGTGTCATTCGTTAGAGCCAAAGTAG
>JAHWFP010110526.1:32940-54052 GCA_023313725.1 Lithobius niger
AATACTGGAGGCTGTGATAACTGCCAAATTCAAATCCAAGCAACTGACAACAAGCAAGGATGTGACCAGAGACCTAAATTGAACTTTGGAGGGCCTGATGAAGACAGTAGGGGTACTGTTGAAAATTAGCAAGACTGTGAGTGTGTCTTCTTTGTGAAATTAAGCGATCATGGAGGAAATAAGCCATTTGACAGTTGAATTTGAATTTCGTAGTAGTTCTATTAACAATGTTTTTACTGAAAGTTTTGTAAAGGTGTAATAAAATGCACCACCAGTTTTCTACCAGGACAGACTTCTCAAACATATGACAGGAATGTTGGCAACAAATTCAGAAAAGACTAATGTTGGCACTACTAAATTCTCTGTCAGGAGAAAAGCCTCAGAAACTTAACAAGATTTTCTCTCTGGAAAGAAGCCTCAAAGACATAAAAGGAATGTTGGCAACAAACTTAGAAAAGACTAATGTTGAAAGTACTACATTCTCTGTAAGGAGAGAAGTCTCAGGAATGCAACAGGAGTGCTCGCAACAAATTCAGAAAAGACGAATGTTGAACTAATTCTCTGTTTGGAGAGATGCATAAAAAATTACAGGAATGTTGATAACTCGTTGAAAGTACTCATTCTCTGTCTGGAGAGAAGTCTCAAAAACACAATAGAATGTTGGCAACAAACTCAAAAAAGACAAGTCTCAATAACATATCACGAATGTTGGCAACAAGTTCAGAACAAAAACAATGTCGAAAGTATTACATTCTCTGTCAGGAGAGAAGTCTCAAAACTTAACAGGAATGTTGGCAACAATTTCAGAAGATACTAATGTTGAAAGCACTACTTTCTCTGTAAGAAGAGACGTCTCGAATGGATAACCGCAAGAATTTATTGGGTTGGGAGGAGACTTTGTGACCGAGACCCCATCTGAAACGTCTTAGATTCATTCCTATTAGTTCCGTAAGTTTATAGAGGGCGCCTTGAGTTAATGTGGAAATTTCTACTCAGTTTTCAAACTAAAATTAAACTGAACTAAACGAAACTAGCTTGAATGTAATTATTATTTAGCTTGTAATTTTGTTTACTTTAGATTTGGGCTGAAAACTGAGCAAAAATTACCAGATGGAACATATGGTGCCCTCTGAAAACTCGGACGGAACTAATAGGAATGAATGTAACACATTTCAATAGGGACGTTTTAGCGTTACAAATTTTTTTCCCAAACCCTATAAATTCTTGATAACAGGAATGTTGGCAAAAAACTCATAAAAGACTAATGTTGAGGACAGTGTCTGAAGATTCATTTTATTTCGTCTATTTCCGTGGCGTGCATGGGATTTGCAGGCAGCTGCATAACAGCTGATTGAGAATAGAAGGTGCCAAACTGACAGGTAATTAAAACATAGAAGTTGCCAAAACCAAGAGTTCAGGTGAGTTAAAGCAGTGAGTTGCGGCCATCAAGTTGACTTGTAATTAAAACAAGAGAGATGCAGGCACCGACTGGACAAGTTATATAAAATGAGATTCAGCTACAAGTGGAAAATGGACAGATGATCTTAGGTTCCACGTCGACATACAGTGAATACGTAAATTAATAAAGACTGATAAATGATCAAATTAACAGGCTTAGTTTCAAGCAGGTAATGGTTTTTAAACTTCTCGTTAGGTTGGGGTGACACACCATACACCGTTTGTTCTCAGTAACTTTCAAGTCTCACCATGAGTAATTGGGCACGTTTTGAGCCCCTATAAGACAAGTGATGGTTGCAAGACAGTAAGTTGCAAGACAAGTGATGGTTGCAAGACAAGTGATGGTTGCAAGACAAGTGATGGCTGCAAGACAAGTGATGGTTGCAAGACAAATGATGGTTGCAACTTCAATGACAGACTAATGATAATCAAACATTATTAGGAAGAGACCAAGTTAATGCAGTGAAAACATTTTTAGGAAGAGAATGATAAAAAAAAATCGGCCAATGAAAACGTTTCAAGTAGAAGCAAATTCACAAAGAAAACGTTCCAAGGACGAGTTTCAAACAACTGGGTTACAGCCAGAAGGAATTGGACTATAAAGGCAGTTCCAAGTAAAAACAGGAAAAGCGTTTTAAGTAATGCGTGTATCCGCCTTTACGATGAAAAGTGTATTGAAGGATTTGTTAGATATGAACAACCAGTAAGAAGTTGGTGAAACTGGAATACACTTTTGGCGGATTTAGGGCATATTTTCTTTAAAAGCTACATCACTATGTTTCAAGGATTGAACGTCATTAAAAAGGAATGCTCTTATTTGTCACCAGATTAAGATAAAATGCTTTCATGCTTTCATAGCATTCTTTCATTTGATAATGACCAGCTAAGCCATGGACTGAGACTATAGGATGCTAAGACTTCAGTTTGACGCTAGAAAGAAACCCCACTGGATGAAGTTCCATATCCATTTGTAGTTTTTGTGCAAGTAGACATAACTAGAATACTAAGCCAAATTGCAAGAGACAAAATTCCAAAATCTTTTTTTTTTTCTATAAACTGACAGAAATAGAAATGTGATTTATCTCCTACTAATAATGGTTTACATGTTTTATCACATTGCATTAATTGCTGTTATCCTCCCTCCTCTCTTTAGCGTTCGTTGGAGCTGGACTGAACTCCGTGGTGCATGTACTCATGTACTCCTACTACGGACTCTCAGCCCTAGGTCCCTCCATTCACAAGTTCTTGTGGTGGAAGAAGTACCTTACAATGATCCAGTTGGTAAGAACTTATGTGTCTTAAGGCTTAAATAGGGTAGAAATACCAAGCAAGTATCAACAGTATAGGATTTAATTTTGAGGCAGCAATTTTAATTGTCTAGCCAGCATAGGCGCAATAACATAAAAAATACTGTTACTACGAATACTGTGAAACGATCTATCAAATTCTCTGGACATATTTCTGGAGCGATATTTAGGCGGAAATGTGTCCGGAGGCGTAATAAAAGTAGAAATGTAAAGAATAATTATTGTTAATCTTAGGTTTCATTGCTAATAGTTGCACATTCTCATTTATTGTAAAATCAAACCTGAGTTTAAAAACTTACGTTTTACTTTTTTCCCAAGCAAGGATCAAATTTAGATGTTAACCCTAAACCGTTATTGGTATTGCTGTGATCATCGTTTTTGCATTGTTCAAAATTCATCATCGCTCACTTTCACAACAAAGACCTGTCCTATATCGTGTTAATATTCAACAGAATTTATTCTGTCATTATCAGGCACTTTTCAGAAACTTGCTCTTTTTCTTGTTTCAAAGTGCCACAGATGTAACGAGAAAAACAGCAATTTTCATAAAAGTGCCTGATGAATACAGAAGACATTCTGTTGAGTATCTCCCTCGGTTTTTGTTAGCCAATGGGAAAAGCATATTTTTGACAGATCAGCCAATAACAGCCCACTTATTCTGACAAGCACTGTGAAGGGTCTACCAAGAGGGTGCTTATCGGTAAGCTGCACTAGTGCAAACTCGATAATCAACTAGTTGGCACCACACAAAACTGGAATCGCATACTTAAACGTATTAAAAAGACTTAATTAATGGCTTCGTAAAGAAGGCTAAATTAAGTATGTTAAAGAGCTTTTGGGTTGTGTTGCATTTGTTTTGTTTTCGATGGGACGTCTATTGCTACAACACTTTTGCTTCTGACTGGTGCTAACTAATGAGAACGTCATAAGAGAAGAATTTTTTTTAACATGGCGATAGAATTGGTCGTTAGGCCCGATTCGTTTATTGCAGCTGTAGGTAACGCATTACACGATAATAAATATGCTTCACATGCACGTCCGCAATGCATCTTCACTCCAGGCATTGGTCACTCGAACTTATTTTAAGCGTTTTTAATAGCGAGGCCGTATTCGTTTCCATAGCAACCAAGGCAGCGAGCAACAGACTGACTGGACTGGACGCTGCTTAGATGGCGGGTTTCCGACAGTGCAGCGGCAAATAGATTTGTGATTAGATAAATACATAATAATGAATATAGATGTAAAAACTTATAGATAATTTAACTGCTATGTAAACATTTAGGATAAGTTTGCTAATGCATAAATTAAAGATTTTCGGTGGCATTCTGTGATTGTTTCTACGGAGATGCAACCTGCTAAGTGCTAACGTCTGCTTACTGAAGCGTATTAAAAAAAATGAAACTGAAACTCTGAAAGTGACGGAGTGGCTATTTCATGTAATCCTCAACTAATAGACTCGCTAAAAAATTAAGAAAAGTTCAGCAGCATTAATACAAAATGCAGAAATTCTTACATACGCCCATAAATGTTCGCAATTCATTTATTAATAAACTGATAAAGTAATTCTCGCAAGATACTCTGATTAAATACCCCTCCTGCTGCGTGCAGTTATCGATCTTTTTGGAGTACTCAAGTTTTTGCTCCCTTAAACTCGTTCGTGCTTGAGTTGGCCATAAGCTCCCTCGTTACTTCATGACTCGGGATTTTAATAATTAGCCAAGACAAGCACTCAGAAGTTTAACAGGAGCAAAAACTTTCATGCTTCAAAAAATTATCGATAACTACCCTTGCACTAGGGATATTACCAATGAAAATTGGCTAGATACAGGACCTATCTTTGTTGTGAAAGTGAGCGATGATGAATTTCGAACAGTGTAAAAACTAAACCATTCCACAAGTGTAACAAAACAATCAAAAGAAATTGACTCAAACTTCAGAGTCATTGTTAATCGTTTTCAAAATTTAACATTATCCACATAGTGAATTTAACACGTCAGTTCCATTTTATTGTCATATTCGCAGTCTACTTCTCTAAAAAATAAGGCTAACCTGAATGGGATTTAAATTAGCAACTTCAGAGAGCGTATTAACTTACGGACACATGAAACTGTACATTTTCTTGCCACTAATAAAATTCCAGGTGGTTTTATCGCCAAACTTAGTCTTAAAAATGGAAATTAAATAAAAAGTGAGCTCATGATCAGAAAAGTAGTTCGAATTTCAAATTTAAAAAATAACAATTACCAAATACCGCATAATTGTAATTGGTGTGGATTGGTGATGGGATAATTTTGCCAAAAATGAACTGAATTGTTTTTTTTTTTCAAAGGACTTTAACGAATTTCACTATACCATTTTAGAGATTTTCTGCCAGCTTTGCAATGATCAAAATCCTAAGTTGCCATTCTTGAAAGTCATGTACCTATGTTTTGGCCAAAACGGGCATCACAATTGATTAATAACATGTAAAAATCTATTTCTCTGCCAGCTTTGCAATGAACAAAACCGTAAGTTATCCTTGAAAGCCGCCACGTACCTATGTTTTGGCCAAAATGTGTACCACAATTGATTAGTAATACCGTAAATCGCCTATTAAACGCCCATGGGCGGCTAAAATTAATTGGATAAAAAAGTGGAGGGGGCGTTAACAAAGCTACTACAAGATTTCTGACCTGAACGTATATTTTTCGGTGGTTTGTTTAGGTCACAATCCACCGTGGAAAAATTGATTATTCACGTGCATGGTCTGGGTTCAATCTAGCATCAACACACTGGTTTTATTTTCATTTATTCACAAATTTAATGTATTAGATCGTCCTCCTTCCAATATCTAACCTAATTCAAAGTTAAAATTAATTTCTAACCATCACCATGCTTCATGGGAGCATTTGTAATCGGAAACGTCGGCAGTATTAGGCGTATGTGATCAATTATTGATGTGCGTAATTTGGATTCAGTCTAGTGAAAACGCTTTACCTTTTTCCCACTTATTCTCAAATTTAGTTTATTAGATGGTCCTCCTTCCAATACCTAACATAATTCAAAGTTAAAGCTAATTTTTAACCATCACAAACCTTCAAAACAGACACGCGATTCTCCACTGGGAAACGCGTGTATTGACATTTATCACCATAGTTATATATTGTCGTCCAAGACGTTCCGGCGTAGGTCTGGACCCGTGGAGCCCAGTAGTGGACGCGAAGTGGTGTACGCGTCCAGCCTTTGTAAACGCTTGAAACATCCGGTCCATCGTGTCCGTTATGACGTTACTCCGGTTTTTCGTTTTCCGGTCGTGAATCACTTGTCTGTTTTGAAGATTTGTGATGGTTAAAAATTGGTTTTAACTTTGAAATATGTTAGATATTGGAAGGAGGACGATCTAATAAACTAAATTTGAGAATAAATGAGAAAAAGGTATAGCGTTTTCACTAAAATGAATCCATATTATACATGTCAATGATCGATTGCATAGGCTTAATATTGCCGACTTTTCCGCGATTACAACTGCTCCCGTGACTCGTGTTGAATTAAATGTTGACTCCGTTAAATTTATGAATCTTTTCATTAATTTTGCTGCAGAACAACCAAGATTTAAAGGGATAATACGTCGATTTCTTTAAACGTTTGAAGCTTTTAAGTCAATTTCACGATTGACTAAAAAAAAAAACGATTGGTGGGGTGGGGGGCGTTAATTAAGCTACTACACGATTTCTGACCTTAAGGTATTTTTGGAGGGTGGGCATTAGCAAAGCCAGGGCATTTATTAGGCGATTTACGGTACTTAAAAATCTATTTTTGCATAAATCGTTTAAAGTGTTCCCTGAAGAAACCTTTCTACAGAAACATTTTGACGTGTGGTGTTTGCAGGTCCAGTTTACCATTGCTCTTGTGTTGGGAATCAACGGCCTGCGCATTAATTGTGATTTCCCTAAGTGGATGCAATATACTCTTATTACGTACATGCTGTCCTTCATCGTTCTCTTTGGAAACTTCTACCGCCATGCCTACACGCTCAAGAGACAGGTAAAACATACCCTATTTTCACTGTACGTTGTCTTATCTTTAACCACTCTTCTTCGTATTTGCTGCGATTTTTTGTAGTTTTCGTATAAATCTTAATTTATAAACTGTCTGCTTTCTGGAAGCTGCTTTGGGTTTTTTCTTTCTCATTGTGTAAACTAGAGAAAGTTCATGTTCACTCTCCTTTCCATTGGACTTGTGTATTATTATTTTTTATTTATTTTGACTAATATCCTAGCAGTGATTGATACCAAGGCCGTGTTTTAACACTCGGGGGGAAAAAAAACGTTAGAATCAAGGTCCTTATGTAAGCCTCAGCATGAACTTCCATGTTAAACGTCAAACTTTGAACTCCTATAGTTTCGCCCAAAATTGACATAGACCAACGAAATTCGGTATTTGGTGTCGTGTTATGACTATTTCACCGCATTACAAATTTTGATGACAACAATTGAACCGTTCGGCGTCCACAGCATGGCCATTTCTTGTTGTTGTTGTTCTTGTTGTTGTTGTTGGGACTCTTTGCCCTCACCTGGAGATCGAACCACTAAACCGATTTTCAAGTTCTATAGCTTAAAACGTAGGTATGGACAAGGCCTAGAGGCTTTTGCAGGCTATTTTAATGCAACTACAATATTCTTAACACAGAAAACCAAATGGGCTAGAACTTTTGCTCTCACCTAGAGATCGAAACAATGAACCGATTTTCAATTTGTATAGCTTAAAATGTAGGTATTAACACTGACCAGGGCCTTTTGAACACGATTTTGATGTGACTACAGTATTCTCGTTGGCAGAACAAATATTATTGTAGAGCACTGGGCAGAAATCATTAATGTTGTTGTCATGACTCTACTCTCTCCTGGAGTTCGAACCACTGACCCGATTTTCAAGGTCTATAGCTTAAAACGGAGGTATGGACAAGGACTAGGCCCTTTCGCAGGATATTTAATGTAACTACAATATACTTGACACGGAAAGCCAAATAGGCTAGAACTTTTACTCTCACCTACAGATCAAACCAATGAACCGATTTTCAATTTGTATAGCTTAAAATGTAGGTGTTACCACCGACTAGCGCCTCTTGAACACGATTTTGATGTGACTACAGTATTCTCATCGGCAGAGCAATTATTATTGTGGAGCACTGTGCAGAAATCATTAATGTTGTCGTTGCGACTCTTTGCTGTCACCTGGCGATGAAACCACTGAACCGATTTTCAAGTTCTATAGCTTAAAACGTAGGTGTGGACAAGGCCGAAGGCCTTTCGTATGCTATTTTAATGTAACTACAATATTCTTGACACGGAAAGCCAAATGGGCTAGAACTTTTGCTCTCACATAGAGGTCGAACCAATGAACCGATTTTCAATTTGTATAGCTTAAAATGTAGGTATTAACACCGACCAGGGCCTTTGAAGACGACATAGATATGACTGCCATATTCTCGTCGGTAGAGCAATAATTATTGTAGAGCACTGGGCAGAAGTCATTAAGTGGAGTAACAAATTTCAGCAAATCGAGCTAAAAACATGAAATTTGGTACACAAGTCTTTCTTAACATTAAAAATCGAACCAGCCATGGACCTCCATGAAATACCCCCAGTACCTTCAGCGCCTCCCCGTCCGTGCCCACTCACAGGGGCTGGGCAACAAATTCTTACAGATCAAGTTAAAAACATGAAATTTGGTGTACAAGTCATTCTTAGCAGCATAAATCGAATCAGCTATGGAACACCCATGAAATGCCCCCAAAGGGGCCCCAGCGACCCCCCTATGCCCCCTCACTGAGGTTTGACCTACACATTTTTGTAAATCGTGCTAAAAGATTGAAAATTGGTACACAAGTCATTATTAGCAGTAGAAGTTGAACAAGCTATGTAATCCCCATGAAATGCCCCCAAAGGGCCCCCAGCCCCCTCTTTGGCCCCCCCTCATTGGTCATCGATGCTTCATGAGGTGCAAAGGAGGGGCAGGGGATGCTAGGGGAAGCTTTGGTGGTATTTCATGAGCATCCATGGCTGGTTCAATTTCTGCTACTAGGAATGATTGTTATACCGTAATTCATAGTAGTACAGGTGAGTGTGGTAGGGGGACAGGAAGGGGCCTTAGGGGGCATCTCGAGAGATTCCATAGCTAGTTTGATTTATTAGCTAAGAATTAATTTGTGAACTAAATTTCATGGCTTTTAGCTCGATGTTCATAATTAGCCCGAATTCTGGCCCGTAACAGCTATGCTACACCTTGAAAATCGAACCAATGAATCGATGCTCAAGTTTTACAGCTTAAAACTTAGGTATGAAGAAAGCCTATGGCCTTTTGGACGCTATTTTAATGTGACTACAATTATTGTTGTGGGAAATTTTGCTCTTACCTAGAGACCGAACCAAAGAACCGATTTTCAATTTTTATAGCTCTTAAAATTGAGTATTAAAAAGGCTGTCTTATAACAGTTATTTTAAGGTGATTACAGTATTCTTTTCTATGTAATTCTTGCTGAAACAAGGAAAAAAATCATGGATATTGGTATTAAAAAACGCTTAAGCGTATAAAATAAGGATGTAAGCCTTAAAAAACATAAAGCCCTAAAGGAAATGATATTAGAAAAAGACATGTAAGCCATCAGTATCGCACTAATACATCTAAAAGAAGCCCAGCTTGTTTTTTGGGTAGCTGGAGATTCTTTTACACGTATTAGTGCGACGCTGATGGCTTACATGTCTTTTTCTAATATCTTTTCCTTTAAGGCTGTATGTTTTTTAAGGCGTACATCCGTATTTTATACGCTTAAGCATTTTTAATACTAATAGAATATAACAAGGCCACACAACTTTTACTTGGAGCTGCAACCCATCTTTTTTTTAATGCCAGGTTCCGAGTGCAAATATTGCAAACTGAATAATTAAGTCTGTCTTTAGAGGCAAGTTTTTAACTGTGATACCCCCTCACAACTCGTGAATGGTCTGAGATGGTCACCAGATCCAGAATTTGTTCAAGCGATCGGAAAATTTTTTGAAATCTGGCATAAAATCAAACGTCCCATGCGCTAAGCAAAAGCTTGTAAATTATAATACAGTATGTTGTCGTGATTGATGAGATTTGGACACATCAAAATATTTTTTACAGTATTATCATATTTGTAAAACCTATATTTATTTTTATTTCTAGTTTGGTTCCAAGCGGAGAGAAGAAAAGGCTGCTCTCCTTGCCAATGGCAAAACGCACACGAATGGCACAACTCTTCCGTTGGAGAACGGATCTGCCAAAAACGGTTCCATTAAAAATGGATATGTTGCCAATGGACATACGGATAACGAAATCAGAAGTCGTAAAGTTGTCAAGTGATAAACCGTCGTACAATTTAGTAGTTAATAACAATTGTGAAAGAAATTTACGAAAGAGAATTGTTTATTAATTGGCAAGTATTGTTAATAATGTTGTTATTATGATTACTACTCTTCTTATTACCTAAATACCATTACTCCTACAGCGACCAAACAAAAACATCAGCCAATCCCGCAGCTGCAGAGGTGTCGCTAAAGTGTGTTGTGTTGCGGCATAAAACAGCGGTGGAGTTGTCACGCAGTTAGGTTGCTACGTTTGCCACACGAGAGATTGTATAATCTTCCATACGAAATGAACGTTGAGCCACGCTACAATAAAGTAAACAACACTTCGCGTTTCTTCAGGGTATAAATCTGTGCGCCCAAGGTGTGCGCTTTTTGTGAAGAACCAAAAGCAGACGACAAGTATGTTTTTTCTCCATTGAGGACCAGTGCTTCGAACTGGCTGCAACATAGTGCTGATGATTGAGATTGTGTCGGCTTCCTTTTTGTACGCGTTGTTTGTAACGCGGCGATTTTAATTCAGTTCCTTTGTTCTTCGTACCACACTGAAACTCTTCGTGCCCTCTTTTTCACGCGAACAAGACACCGAACATTCACAAGCATTAAGAGAGCTGCTTTCAGCCTTGAGAGTTAAGGTTTTGACGTGACAAAAGTGTGAACGAAAAATGTATTCCGTGTTCTTCTCTTATCAAGACCGAATAAAAATAATGGATGGCAGTTTAAAGAAGATTGTCTCAGTTGGTTTAACTTCAATAACGTGTGTGAACATGAAATAAAAATTCAAAAAATTTACTCTTCTGTATTCGAAACATTCACCCACCCCTAGAATACTGGATTGCTCTCGTTTGCCAGTTTTGAACAATAGTAGTGTACAGTTAATTATTTTCAAGACAAAACACAATATTATTGTAAATCTGATGCAGAAATGCCTGAAGGACTCGGGCTTGTAGTGTTACGAAAAACCAGTTTGTAAGATAAGCGGCTTAATTGAATGATCAAGTTAATTTAGTTGATTGATTACGTTTGGTTATTTGCAAAGAAACTGCCCCATGTACATATATATATTCTTTAACAAAATTCACATAAATACTGAGCTCACGTTTGTCGTGCCGAAATTTAAAACTGTATAATCGTAGTTTTGTGTATATCCAAATTTACAGAATTGTGGTATGTGCCATTTAGCGTACGGAAGGAATCACCAAGTGTAAATTAACTGAATACGAATAGATAAGAAAATTGGTAGAGTTTCATTTGGGGGTCTTTGTATCGCGGAATTTATTTTCTGGGAAGCTGCCAATTCTTTAATGTTTCAGTTGGTGTTTGATTTAATTCCCAATACTCAGTATTTTGCAGAATTCAAGTCGCAAAATTTTAGCATAACAAAAACTAAAGACTTGAATAATAGAAAGCCCTTTTTGACAAACATTATGTACAAGATTTGTTTCTTTATTTGTTTCTTCTGTAATTGGCAGTTTGTAGTGTAGATAAGTGGGACGATTGGGTAACGGAACGCTAGGGAACGAGATGGTTTCATACTACTTTTCATATGTTACGATTGACACTGGGATATAAAGGTCTATACTGTTAACCACCCAAAATTGAATTTTTTTTTGTAAATCCGAGTTTAGTTCTCGATTGATGTTTGTTAGAAATATTGTGTAAATATGTTTATTTAATGTGGTTCCTACCTACTAAAAATGGGTGATTCTGACTGTCTTCTTTCTTACTTTTTAGTTTTCATTTTTTTTTTTATTGACATCGACTGTCAAAATAATTATTAACGATCAATACCCTTGGCTTTGAATGACGTAACCTTTCCACAAACATTTTGCAATATAATAGATTTGTGATAATGTTGCATTAATTATGACGTGTGCCTTTTCCTGTGTACGAAACATCTCTGTTAGTAAGGTACTTTTAACACACTGTAGACAAAGAATTTGTTAGCATCACACTTTCGTAATAAAAATAAAATAGGAAAAAATAATTTTACGACACGTATTATGTTTGTCAACAAAATGTATCCGATAAAAAAAAATTTAAAAATCTTCCAATTAAAAAGAAACATTCCTTTTCAAAAGAGAAAAAAGTTAATTTTCAAAGGTACTATTTGGAGCTCTTTAAATTATTTAAATTGACAAAATATCTACAGTGTGGTGCATCTAAGGTTGAACTGCAGAATTTTTTTTTCAACAAAATTAATCCACAAATTTTAGGTACTAGTTCTATGCACCCCAATACTAGAAACCTCACCAAGGCTCCACGCCCTTCCCGAATTCATAGTGGCTTGATGAAATTTAATAAGTTAAATGTATGTGGACGAGTTAAAATCGCAAGGAAGGGTCTATTCCAAAACTGGGTGAGGTAGAGGGGTGAATCTTGCCATTCACAGATATGGCGTGGAGCCTTTTGTAATAAGTCTGCATTGTATTATTTTTTTTAGCACATATTTAGGTTCATTGCTACAATGGTGTCAGAATTTGGCACGTTACATTTGAAAAGCAATTTCATTGACCAAATTTGAAGAAACGTCCTTTAAATGAGTGATTTTACTTAATGTGTTGCAAATGTATTAACAATATGTTGTGCTATTTGAGAATTATTCAAGAGCATTGTCGTTAGGCATCATGACTAATAGTTTGCGTAAAGTCACACAAGATACAATAGGCATTAACAATTTAAATATTTAAGTTGTCAGCATAGAACAGGATGCAACCCCTCAATCTCGCGCAGTGGATAGTGCCCTTAACCTTAGCGAATTCAAAACTCGAACCACAGTTACTAACAAACTCTTAACAACAAGTGTTCTAGATTTAACTATCAATGCTGGCGACTTGAGATTTTTTACACACACACACACACAGTATGTATCATTTCATTCATGTTAAAAAAAAATTCTGCTCCAACCTTGATGTTACCTTAAGTTTGGCAATAGAAAGTCGCGTGTTTTTTCAGCCAATTTTAACACGGCATTAGTTAGCAATCTTCAGAAAGAAAGGTTTTGTATCATTAGATAAATTTTACGCCTTCAAGTATGCCTTCCATTTGTTAGTTTTCCCGCTTTTACATTCATGTTCGATTTTCAATGATCTTGTTAATAAAAATGAAAGGTTTACGTTGTTCTACTGAGGTTAAGTTATTAGTTACAGATGCACCACACAAAAAAAAACATCACTTCGGAGTTGAAAATTTCACGTTGCACTGCATCACTATCTTCATGCACAAACCATCACTTTTTATATTCATAAATGTATCCATTAATATACTCGGATTATCACTAGTGAAAAAAATAAATAAAAAATGTGGTGCTTCTGTTTCTATGATGGAGGCAGTTTATTGAACTGTTTTCTTAGTATTATTATTGTTTTTCTTGGTCTATGCATCCTTGCATATTATTGTCATTATTTAGAATATTCTAATATCGAAAGCAGTTTTGTTCCTTGTTTTTTTTTTCATTAATAGTTCATAATTTTTCTTTCATTTGTTTCTAGACTGTTGCTTTGATTTGATTAAGGTTCTGTGAATCTAGCAAATGCAACAGCCTCGAATAATGTTTATACTGTATTTTAGTTTGATTTTTTGTTTTGTTTGATTTGCCTTCTTTCTCTGTGTAAATTTTGCTTTCGATAAATATTAAAAACATTTAAGAATTATAATTTTGTCTTTGGGTTTTTTTTAATTGCTGTGACATGTAAAATACTAGTAGTAATGCCGCACGAAAACATTTAGTGCAGGAACCGTTTACCGTCTTCAGTGTGTGTAGAGCATCACAACTTACAATATTATTATATTTCAAACCACATGATACAATATGTACACCTTTGGGCATAAAAAATGGTCGTTTTCGTTATACTGGGGCTTTAAACAATGCCATTCAACAATGCCACTCTTTGGCATCAACAATGGAGAATTCCTTCCGCCTTCAGTATGTTCTTATTTACAACAATGAAAAAGTTTGCATTGTTGTTGGGCTACTTGAACCTCGATACAGTGAAATGCCCAAAGGTGTACAGTAAGTGACAGTTTGTCCACTCAACAATGGTAATTTTAACAGTTAATTCTACAACAATACTGAGGGAAGCATTGTTGCTGCTTTCAGCGTGGAGCAGCATTGTTGTAAAGAATATTGGAATAAACTAAATAGCCTGTAAGCAGGTCTCCCTACATTTTTTGTTTTTACGAAAACAAAAAAAAAAAAAACCGTCGTAGCATCTGGGGACTGCAGTGAAGACCACTATCAGCGATCTAAATAATAAAAAAAATCATGGGATATCATTTGGCCAGGAATGGAACACGATGACATGTGAATTTGTATTTTATTTTTGGTTTAGATGGCTACATTTGACTCTTAGTCCCTGGATGCTACGATGGGTGGCTGAATTTAGCAATTCAACAGCAAATGTAGGCAGGATGAATAATTTGTTACGTTTTGATTTATTTGTCTGAAGTAAGGTATTGTTCCCGAAGCAACTAAATATCTACAAAGCAAACCAAGCCTTGGCATTGTTTTTAATAACTCATGGTAACCTGCGTAAAGACTACTGCATACCAAGATTGACAACAATACCCTACTCTTCTGTCCACGAAAACTGTGAGCTTCATTGTTAGTAGTGTTCATTGTTGTATGGACAAACTCGTTGCCTACTGCACACATATATATAATGGTTTGAAATGCAATTGTATGTTCATGCTGGTCTACACATTCTGAAGAAGGTGAACGGTTCCTACACTGAAGAGACTCTTCTATTGTGGAGTTTGGGTATTTCTCTTATTTGTGTGGCATTTTATAATCTTTGGAATGGAACCGTTAATTGAAAACATTATACTTAACGTAGGCTCGCGTGGAATGAAGACTATGTTGTAATGCCTTGTAATTACAATCAAGATGGCAGGACCAAAGTAAAATCTCTTTTCGAGAACTCGTATACATACCACCATGAATTCAGAAATGAAAGTAAAAGAAATTATTTTCTGACATCAGTAGAAGCATCGGTACAGCCATATCAAAAACCAGTAGTAATAAAAGGGCCGCTAAGTTAGCCCTTTAATTGATTTGTTGCCAATGGCTACTTGTTACAAATGGGCAAAGTCCTAACGCACAAAACAAGCCTTAAGGACCCCTTTCCCCAAGCCAAGTGGGCAAGCACAGCCTTTCAAAGGAGTAATATCATACAATAGTTGGCTGGAATGCTTACCTAGGACATTGTTACTAAATAGCTTTCGTCTAAATCATGGTTGCAATCGTATTGTACCATGTTGTGTTAATTTGGGGAAGGGCTGCTTGTGAATTGGGATGGTTTGACATAGGCACCCTTGACCAAGAGGCAAAGCGGTGGCTCATACTGAAGCATGATCAGCTCGTTGCCCGAAATGTGATTAAACCATCATCTCTTATCAACCATTGACTCTCAGTGGTATCAGTTTGTCACGTCAGAACATCCGTAAAAGAGTGAACGTGGCACGCCTCTACAGTTGAATGCTGATGATTGTTGCTAAATGTTGCCTTACTTGGCGTGACACAGAAATGGGTCAAGATTAAGTACGAGAACGTGCGCCAGTGTAAGGTTAATCCCTTAAGACCACCTTTTAGAAAAGAGCTTGCAGGTTTCGTGGAATACCAATTCGCATGTCATTTCATTGTCCGAAATTTAAAATATAAGCATTTGCTATCAATTTTGTGCTGTGCACCATACAGTGCATATCAATGCTATTACTCGGAGAATTTTTTCTTTAACATTTTAGTGAAAGTGTTTGGTGTAGCCAGACGTTTCACAATATTATTGGTACCAAGAATTCATAGGGTACTCATTTCAGTTCTCAAGGAAAAGATGAATTGCCTCCATTTTAACAATGGGAGTCATTGTTGCCTTCAGGTTGACCTTACTTAGCAACCATTCTTTGTACAACTCTTTCATTGTTGGATCATTGTTGCAGCAGTGGATTTATATCATGAAGACACACTACTGCAACAATGAAACCGTTATCTTACCACTAGTAAGAACCAACGAAGGTCTTTTGTCTTTACTTATGTAGTAAAAATGCTAATACTGTCCATATTTACGTATACCAAATCGTTTCTAAAGTATTATTAAACGATTTTACACTTTAAATTAACAACTATTAAGTTTTAAAATAAGAAAAAAGAATTCTAGGCATAGCAAATGAAGGTGTGGGGTTCTTACTGGCATAAGTAAGAAAACGAAGGTCTTTGGTTCTTACTTACGTAAGTAAATCTAGCCTACCAACGCTATCAACGTTTGCGTATCAATATTTACGTGTCACCATTTCCAAAACAATACATTTATTGCAGCTGAAGAAAGACCCAAAGGAAAGATTTAAAATTAATTAAAATAAGCAAAAGACATTTATTGCAGTTATTGAGTTTTAAAAACGGAGTTGAAGAAAGAAAATTCCCGCCAACAATGGCTCGTTATGCTATCTCAATAATAGCTCGGTTACTAACAATGCAAATCGTTGTTGTACAAATATGTTCGACCATGGTTTGGCAACAATGCACTAATACTGTCGCTTTATTGCAACAATGGCTCGTCCCTTAAAGATTCAACTCGTTATTGTACAAATATGTTGGATGATGGCGTTTGGCAACGATGGGGTAAGACTTTCGCTTTATTGCCACTCCAGTAAATCGGGAAAGTCTTACCTTATTGTTACCAAACGCCATCGTCTAACTGATACAAGTAGCAACGTCTGGTTTTCAGTGGGGCTAACTAAGGTCACCTCAACAAACAAGAAATACTGCAGGAGAATTTACATATTTCACTGTCTGGAATAATCATCATCCAAAAAAATATTTTTCTTAAGTGTTTTACAGCGTGCACATACTGCTTCGGAAATACCTTCTACCCTGAACAGTTGGAGTTAATTAGCCTGCGTGTAAAATTTTAAGGTTTTCAAGTTTCGTTGTACCTACCGTAAATTGGCTATTTAACACCAATACCCACATGTTTGCTTTTCTGCAGTTATTTCTGCAGTTATTTCTTGAAAACTTGTTGCTTCCTTCTGATCCATAATTTCAGCTGTTCTCATTACAAAATCGTGGAGTTGTATTAATCCTTCCCCCCCCCCTTTTTTTTGCAATATTAACGCAAGCGTCCAGGGGCTTTAAAACTTTTTAGTATTTACGTGTTAGATGGACTTTCTTCTGGACTTTCTTCCAAGGAATTAGGAAGTCTTCACAGGTTGACAAGCCATGCTTGAAAAGGTCAGTGCCATCAAGATGAGGACATCTTTTAAGTTATCTCCACTAGTTATCTCTACCAGTTACCTCCAGCTGTTGAGATCTTTTGAATTATTATTTTTGCTTCATCAGACTGCTTATGTACCTTGGTCGGTTGTGCGATTTGATACAGCGTTCACTTGGCTGGTAGCTCACCGCTTTGACCACTAGGTGTGCTTGCTTAGTGGTGACAAGGTTCACGAAGCGCGTTAGGATTCGATTACTTTTCATTCATTTTGGTGACGTGGGACGAAGTCGTCTAATGATGTGACAGGTTATCGGAGGCATGAGAGTAAATGGTGGAAATAGTAAACTATCATACAATCCCATAGACTAGTCAAAACAGCCGCTCCCATGCCCATGGAAGAGAACTAACAAAGGGTGGCAAAGCTACCTCCTTACAACTGTCCACTGTGCTGCTGGCCCACTGTCGACGGGGCTTACCAATGGACAGAATTCCGCTGATAAAGTAGTAAAGAAACGAAATTATCTGTACATATTTAGTAACAAATGAAGCAACACAATGGAACCAACATTATGACCACACTAATACATTAGTTAATTGTAGGGATAGTCCGATATTGATATCGGTATAATCTGTATTTATCGGTTTTTTTGCCATGTCGGTATCGGACCTCTGTAAGACTACCGATACAGGTATTCATTACGGCACGAAACAAAACCGTCTTCCCTGCAAAACGTGATACCTAGGGTGGCAAAAGGAACAACCAAGTAAGAAAAGCAAAGCCATTTGCTCAGTTTGTAAGGAAAATGCACCACATGTTAGTTCCGACGCTCTTAAGTTTTACAACGACCAACTTAAAATCTGTCTGAGAAGATGAATGTACTGAAGCCATAAGTAGGAATAAAAGTAAAAATACTGTCATTGCTGCACAGAACTTCTTGGATAATTTCAGCAGTTGAAACCGAAAAGAAGAAACTGAAGTTGCATTTGTATGGAAATTAAACTTTTAGTGGTATTTTCTTTTTTTTTATTCTCTGCATCGGTACCGGATAAGATCGGTTCACCCTTCATCAGTATCGGATCGGTAAAAAGTCATATCGGCCGATCTGTAGTTAATTGATGGCTTGTCAGCCAAGCCCATTCCTACCCAACTGAAACACTGTACCGAAAGCATCATTGTTCGAATTTTTCATTTAACATACGAAGTATTAGTCCGTGGGATGAAATTTGGCGAAAGTCTGTTGATATCACCCCTTGAAGAACCCAACCATCTCTACTTGACGGCCGCTTTACCACTTTTGGTTTTGATGGCTCATTTAATTAATTTACGAACGAAGCACTTTAAGACTTCCAATCAAGAGCTTACGTGTTTCCTACACGCCAACTGCCATGCATTTGAAATTGCACATGTCACAGGTAATCTCAAATCATCCTGAACGAGATCAGTATCATTAACGGTGATCAATCAAGCTTTATGCGAAAGGTGTCGGCACCGGATGGGTAAAAGAGGTAACCGTGCCTCCTTTACTCTCTATGTGCACATCATCAAAATTTGGATGTATGGTCCAAATTGGGATAATACATTCCAGTTTTCACGCAGTAGTCTTGTTCTTAAAGGGCAGAAATTGCAAGTGATTCATAATGGCTTCCAGCTGTACGAATTAACATGTAAGCGAATCCCGCTCAAGTGATCTTGATTATTGTGTATGGGCTGACCATTCAAACAGTGAAAAAGGACCAAGTGGTACAAGTTGGAATGATGAACCGTTGTTGGCCAGGCTGAGCAGAAACAAAAATGCAGTGTAGTGTGGTGCCTTGGCATTATACCATGCTACCGTACAGTAGCAAAACAGGCAGTCGGTCATCAGCAACAATATTGTACGTGGAAACACGTTCAAAGCAGGCCACCACAAAAGGAGTGACGGATTGATTTTTTTTTTACAAGCTACATTAATAACATGGTAAAAAGAAACGATTTCATTTATTATTTTGCTCAGATATATCGAACACATACTTTACAGGCTTAACTGGAAATTGCCTAGAACAGCATTCATTATTCATGAAGGAGTCTTTTTGGGAAGCGGACGTTATTTATTGTAAACTGGACACGTAATAGCTAGAGTTAAAAAATGTTTTCATCATCACAAAATATAAACAATTATGTGCAATACACCATCTGTGCTAAAGTTGCAACAAAATCACAGCTCTACAACAACTCAAAAGAACAGCGCACCTTTATTTTATCAGTTTGGAGTCCACAATACTAGGGTGAACATATTAGGTGAAATACTTATATACACACGTGCACATTTCCAAATAACAATGGCTCATTTCCATAAAGGCAGATTGTAGCCACATAAAATTCTTTTATGTACAATAGCACATAATTAATGGTATAAAAACCTCACATATTTTTTATGTTTAACAACATATACGAAACTGATACTCATTTTTTTTTAGGCAAACTTAAATAAACATTCTTACTCAAGTTCTTCCTTTTAGTCTTTGACTTTCCTTCTTTTACTTGGACATTGCTGCAGCCAAGATGACATTCACCTAATGGACAAATCAATCATTGCTATGTAAATCTTTCTTTGGAACAGCTATTGTACAGATTTTTGGCACATTTTGTCACGCTAGAAAATTTTGCAAAACTCCAGCAAAAGAAAAACTCAAGTCACTTATTTCTAAGGATATGCCGTCACAGCTTATTGCACATCCACTCTGACACCAGTTCATACATGAGACTTGGAGTAACTATCAAGCCAAGACACTCCAATGACAGCAGGGTTTATACAGGTACGACTTTTCCAATCAATAACAGATTTGCCATGAGGTTTATTACCTTGCATTGCTTTACCTATGCCTAACTAAATGTTCATATTTAAAGATAGACTAACAAACAATGTTGCTCATTCTGAAATTGTAGAATTTTCACTCCACTTAAAGTTTTACGGCAGTTCAATAATACAAACCAAAGAATAGAAACTCAATCAGTGATAACACTATGCAACGCAGCACGAAGCCAGGTGGGTTAGGCCTAACAACGACGAACTCCACTTAAAAAACTGCTCTGTGATTCGCCTAACGAGTAAAACGCTTATGACATTGCCTGACCTGACTCATTACTGTGTTCAAAAGAAAAGAGTAACTTAAAAAAGTTGTAATGTTACCGCCAGGGTACATTATACACATTAATGCTCATTAAAACGGGAAAAACAATTTTAAACTTAAATTAGTCAAATTAAATGCAATGATTAAACATTTCAAGCACATTCAAATTCCGTGTCATTTCATTAAAAAAAAACCTTCTGAAATTAAGTCTTCCAAACCTGGAATTTTGAAAATCAGAATTCCATGACTTTAGAGATAAAAATGTCAACTCACTCAACTGTTTTTGATGAACGTCGGCGAATTTTCAATCCAAATCGTGGATCTTCTTCAGGCCAAAAATATATTTACACTATTTACACGACATCTGGAACACACACTTGGACTACATCTAAGCTTCTTCGTCTCTGCAGTGTTCGTTTGATTTTTGAAGTTTCATTGCTTTATTGCCCCTGTTGTGATTGGGCCAGTTTTTGGGGTCAGTTTTGGTGCTTCGTGCTGCTACGGTTTTGTGGGTGATGGGAAGGAGAGCTTTGATTTGGCCGAAGGCACCTTTAGTTTGGTTGCATGGTGGTGGATTTTGTAAGGCTATTGCAAGTGATTCTAGTGCGAGCCTTGGATACAATCTCTTTTCGTAAAATAAAATTTCAGTATTCTCGAAATCGGG
>JAHWFP010110528.1:0-67281 GCA_023313725.1 Lithobius niger
GACGGGTGGAGGGGGTGTAATCCTTGATCTGTAAACGAAAACCATTCTTCCCGATGTATCCTATTTATTTATGAAAACGTTAAGGTTAAAACATTGAAATCTAGGTTCATTAAATAAAAATTTCAAATTTTAAAAACACACGCAGCTAATGCAACAAGTGAGCATGTTACATTTATGATTTATTTGGTGAAAATCGTCCTGCAACGAAATTTCGGTTGGTTTCGTCATCGCAAATTTCTTTTTTGATGTTACCACATCGTGCCTGAATTATGAATAAGAATAAATTAATAAGAATAAATAAATGCCTTCAGAATAAATTATGTCTAGCTCTATGATAGACACCTCGCATATGTGGCAGTAGCGCCCAGCGTAAAGCACGTGTTGCAACCATTTACCGCAGCAATTTTTTGTTTGTTTATAGTGATTGTAATTTTTAGCGGTATTGTTCCTACAATAAAAGTAGCATTACTTTCATCCGTTGAATAAATTGGAAGGATGGACGTTTACACAAATGTAAGACTAGCTGAAAGTTTGAAGAAATTTCTAGCAGTGGCTGTTTGTTTATCTGAGCGACGAACTTTTATGGTAAATTCATGTTTTTGTCTCGGCGTTCGCTGCGGACAGGCACCCGACCGTTCGCGCACCCGCGCTGGTCAACGGACCACACTTTGAGAACCGCTGCTTTACATCAAGCTTACTAAGATACCTTTTTTCCGTTGTTGTAGTAGGGAATTCAACTACTGGCGGAAATTTTAAAAACTCCTTCGTTTGTGAATTTTGCAATCATAATTTCTGGAATACCACATCACTCCAACAGTCATCACAACAGGCATTTGGAATGGTTTAAGTCGTTCACTTATGGCTTATGCTGTGCTTGGTCTAAGCAGGGACGTAAAGGTTTGGGTTAGGGGGACCAGTAACTACAAGTTCTGGGGTTCCTTTCAGCCCTTTCTAGGTCAGCGCCGTGTTGTATCCCAACATGCCAAGCGGCAAAGAACATCAGCGCATGCGCAAGGACGGTTGCTCGCGACCGCCATATTGAAATCCTCGCTTCGTTTTACGCAGGCAAGTAACGCACAACGTTCAATCGATTTATTAATTAACAACAGCACGCCACCTGATTAGAATACTAAAATACATAAAAAAGAGCTGTAATAAAACGCATGGTGCCTGTGCTGAACCTCGTAATCGTCTGTATAAATGTAAACTTGATTGCAACTTCGCGATGCTTCCACTGTGTTAGGCGCGTTTCTCATTCCAACAGGTGGGAAGGTAGGGGAATCCCCTGGGAGAACTAAGATGGAGGACGATAACCACGATGGATGACGTCAATCGTGTCACAGGCGGCATGTCCTTGTGCCGAAAGCTGGTTTTGCAACCGTAGCTAGTTGCTGGTCCCCCTAACCCAAACCTTTACGTCCCTGGTCTAAGGATCTTCAAGTTCAAGTCTAAGGATCTTCAAGTTAACATGTGCCCAAAGATGAACGAGATGTTTGGATATGTAACATGTGTGGAAAGCGTACAAGACACGTTTTGTCCTATTGAATCATCAAAGAGTGAAACATGAAAAGGGATATAACGTATAAGTTTTCCTTTACAACTGAATCATCATTTTTTATTGAGATAATTATAAACTCTGTATTGAAAATATTAAAGTTCGCACTGCCTGTGCTTGTAAAATAATACTCATTGCTCTAAACACTGTGTGTTGCATATAAGTGAATCTTCAATCATTTCGTCAAAGGTTGTGAGAAAACGGAAGAATAACAAGCGGCTACAGCGACTGCCTCGTCGCATCGGTCTTCTGTACAGTTCCTCCACTTCCAATGTTGAGGCGCACACCTCTATCATGCACTACAACAGCTATTTCTATTATACTAATATAAAATCAGTAGCCATGTGTTAGCTTTTAGGCCTATTTTGCATTTTATGCTAAATTGTCAGCTTTTAGGCCTAATTTTAACCAGCAGATTTAATTTCGTATGTAGCAGCTAACGGAGAGTTGGATTGTATAGTACGCATATTCAGTTTTGCAACACGGTGCGCCTTCGGGTACACAGTTACAGCCTTAACAAGGTAATGCGCAACGTAGCGTATATATAGATCAGTGGGGAAGTGACGAGAGAGACGCTTTTGATGAAATCAACGGCGACTCGTAGCAACTTGACGTTGCCATGGTAACATGATTTTAAGCCTAATTTTCTTTTTTAGGCCTAATTTTTTTTAATGCAGTTTTGATTTCGTAAGTAGCAGATAGGCCTAATGGAGAATTTGATTCTATGGTAAGCCTATTCATTCACGCAACAATGCGACGAGACTATTTCAAATGAAGCTAAAATCCATTTCTTTTTATTGCGTGTTATCTTACGATTCCAAATCGACGATCAAATGTTATTATCTAATTTAGTGACGTCGAAGAAGTCTATTAGCTATAAGGACGTAACGATGTTTTAATTTGCCATGTTATTTAATTATCTTCTCACACTGAATCTAACATTGTGAACAATGGTCGTCAATAGCTGGTACCGTTGCGAAGTTGAAAAAAGCGATGGACGGACGGACAAAGTTGTTGCAATAGTCTTCTCAGCCGGTACGGCTGTACAGAAGACTGAAAAAACTACTAGAACTGATTTATGTACGCTTCTTCCTATCCAATAAATAACGTTCAGCATCAATGAAATGCTTGTCAAGTGATATTGTTCCATCTGATCTTTTATCTGGTTATGCACAAAAACAAGGCTTCTAATCTTTAGTCAGGCGTGCATTAAATGAATGTAAATTACTTATTAAGGAATAATCTCAAACTTCGAAGTATTTCTAATGTGAGTAGTCTGCTTATTGAATACATTAAAAGGAGATACAATTCCCAATAGATTATGAGTTTGTATGCAAACTAATGAGGAAGGTGCCAGGCACTGCACTGACCGACTAATGTGACTATTTGTGTAGCTGTTTGTTTAAAGGTTTTTAAAGGATTTACACTATTTGAGTTGCTAGCATTATTCATCACACCAACCATCTATTGCTATCTAAAACAGTAAGAAACTATTTTAAATGTACAGCATTGAAGAAATGTTGTGGACAAATTATTTATTTTATATCTTTCAATTTTGAATTTACAATACTTCTTGCAAGTGTAATGCAAGTTTGGATATTTTTAGGGGTTTTCCATATGTTTGACGGACCTTTTATCAGAAAGTGATAAACTCCTATTAAACTAACTAATACTCCACTGTGGGATCCAGTCAAACAATAACGTCCAGCCAACTACAGTTTAAACAAACTTTTAAACTCCACAAGGACTCGAGACTTTTTAATAATGTAATTCAACGTGCAATTATAAATCTTTGCCAAATTTCAGACCTTTCTAATCAATGGGGAAAAAATGGCAGACACGTTAAGTCCTCTATGCCAGAAATTACGGAAGTAGCTGTAATTATGCTGTAAGAACTGTGCAGCATCCTATAACCACAAACTACTAGTAAACATGGATCTAGTTGTAACTTTGTCCGAATTTCTCTTCAATCCCGTATTGCTGTCTGTCTGTCACCTTTCAATTAACAAATTTCTGCACTGTGCATTTTTGGTTATAATCCCATGCTTTCACTCCTAAATCTGAAGCATATCGATTAATGCTTTACATGGCAATAGTATTATTTATTGTGCAAACAACTACACCTTTTTAGCTTGCATTCCATTGACAATGTTGTGGATTTGTTGTAAGTTTTTTAGTTGTTGAGCGTCAATCACTAAAAGCGAGTTTTGTTACTTTCTGCTTGAAATTACCCCTTATGTAGTTTACTTTAGGAGTAGGTCAAATTTTCACTTTAAAAACCACTTTTTACATCCGTTTTGCACGCAACGCTTGTCCTTGGTAACAGATTAAAAACATTCATCTCAATCTGCGAAGCCAGTATACAACTTAGGTAATTAATTTTTTTTTCTTTTAGCATTCTTATGTTTTCTCTGGCGCCTCGAGTCTAGACTTATAGGCGAACATACACCTGGACACGCATGCATGTCTCAAGTTCCAATGACAATTGGACCTAGATCAGCGTTTCTCAAAGTGTGGTCCGCGGACCGGGAGCAGTCGGGCGCCGGTCCGTGGCCACCTGGACAAAATAAAAAAAATAATTGACCGTAAACGCTCAGATAAACAAACGCCCACTACTACAATTTTCATCAAAGTTTTAGTTATTCTTACATTCGGGAAACACCCACCCTTCTAATTTGAGCAATGAATGAGAAAGTTGTTTAGAAACAATACCGCAAAAAATTACAATCGGTAACGATAACGTAACTCGCTGCATCATGCGCTTCTCCCCCCCGCATACTGCCGCTCGTGCAAGCTTATCATTTGTGCGCTCTAGGCTGTATGTGTTGGTGTCTAAAAGAGAGTCCAGTGGTTAGTAAGCGCTAAGAGAAACCTCGATTTTGCTATATAAATTTATGTTATAAATCGAAGTTTCTTCCCCCCCCCTCCTCCCCAGTTCACGTTATCCACCAAGGTGCCGGTCCCTATCACCAAGAAAAAAACGTTTACCGGTCCGCCACTTCAGAAAGTTTGAGAACCGCTGACCAGTCATTCATCTTATATTCATTAGCAAACAAGAAAGAACTTTTGTGATTAGATAGTATAGCTGGACTTGTAGCTTTACGCAGACATTCGATTTTCAGTAAAATGCTTTCATGGTAAGAATTTCAAATTGTAACAAGATTCACAAGATTGAATACGTATTTTTTTTTGTGGGTTTTGGAGTATGTTACGAACCTTGTAACCTTGTCAGTGTTTCTGGGACCAATGGTCTTGTACATCAAATGTAATTTCCTTTCAGCTTATAAGCACAGGATGTTGATCACCAAGACAACCTCTATCAAGTCTGTTTACAAATAATCTTGTGTTATTAATAAATAATAAGCAAAAATGAAACAACGTCAGACACGTCTACTTAAATTAGACTTTTCGTTATTTTCTTACAATTATCACAATGCATTGCGAATTTTAGTATAAATGAAAATTGCACACCAAGTAAAATTAGTCATTTTCCAGGCCAGCCACTGCAGCTGGTCTGATTATCTTTAGGTCCCCTAATATGTTTTGACATGTGATTTATTTAATATCGTGCTGTGTTTTATATCTGCGTGTACCAGTCAGACGATTTTTTATGAAATAAAATACTTAACTAAACTTTAGTTTCATTGTAATTTTGATCCTGGCTTTAATTGTATATTTCATTATTAGGCCATTTCAGCCAGGACCAGAGTGCGTTTTTCTACTCTTAGTCGTTTGTTTCATATTCCTGGTTTCAATTTGTGTTCTGTTTATTTTTTTAATCCAGTAAGCGCATTATAACATTATTATCGATCTTTTGTCACCACAAGGTAACTTATTGTGAGAATTATTTTTCTTTCCGCAAAATGGACACCCTGCTCAACTTACACTGAAAAGACCACAGTTGACTGTTCTACTTCCCTAGCAAACAAACCACTGATCAATACTGCAGTATGTTTCACTAATCCCCATATAAGGGCAGTGATGTCACCCACCGTCGTGAGTCGTCGAAATTTTACAGAAACGTGAATCTGCTACTCGTCAGGATTCGGAGCTTTCGTTTTACTTCGTGAATAAAGCGGAATAAAAATGATATTTAGGCCTGCTTAATATGAAATACCAAGGCTGAAGAAAACCAAATTAGAGGTTGAATGAGGAAATGCATTTGGGGCTAGTATCTCTATGACAAACAGGAATCGTTTTGAAGAACGAGAACCAAAAATATCACACCAAATACTGCGCCTTCTTCTACGAAATCTCTAATTTGTGTGTTTTAGCAGTCAACTCCTTTTCAGGAAATTTCCCTCGACCTTCGTCTCAAGAAATTATATCTAGAAAGGAGTTTCGTGGTAAAACAATTAAATTATCGATTTCATAGAAATACTTGTGGTGTTGTGACTGATAATCTACAAATTCTGTCATTCTGAAACTAAACAGTTTGCCAAAAAAGTTTTTGTAAGCTAGTAAAAAGGTTACGAACTACGTGGGTATGGGTTTGTGTAAGGTTTCATGAGCTTGTTTCCCGTATTTTGTGAAAGATTTTTGTAATTTACATGATTAGTGCATTCTCTTTTTGGTTTCATGGTGATTTTCTCTAATATTTTAAAATAAATCTTTGATCCATTTTAACTTGTGGAGTGTATAATTTGAATGGTTAAATACAGGGAAAACAGGACGACTGTTCCATTACAACGTTGGGCAATATGATTTACCAAGAATTTTTGGATTTATTGATTGATATGTCAGTTGTGAAACCTCCAGTGTCTCAAGAGTTGCTCCCTAGAACACAGAAATGGCTAGTGGCTTGCAGTAATTTTAGAGCTGATATTATTGACCAGTAAGGCCTAGTGTTTTAATGAAATATTGGAGAATTCTCTACTACTCCTGATATCTACAATTTGTACATAATTATATATGTTTGAAAACACTATGGTCTACATGTAGCTTTTACTTGAAATGGCACTTATTTGTGACGTGCAGCCCCAAAACAGTATATTTTTTTCTTAATTTGTTAATAAAATATTTTTCAATACTCATTCGCTAGGTTTGAATGAGTAATGAGTAATTCAGGATTTGTGTCATCGATGTTTGTCGAAATAAAACACATTTGTTAACCTTCGCAACATGCACTAAGTGCTCTTCATGTGGCAAATCTTGTTGTTTCCAGGCCAATACTCAAATCCATTGTTGCATGTCTACAGAAGAACGTCGTCTATAGTTTTGCAACATTACGGTTCGAATTTAGCCAACAGCATAACCTGTTGCAGCATAATCGAGTGAAACGTCCAGCATTATAACCACGTTGTGTAGGTATTTTCGCACTGTGTGGATGGAAATATTTATGCACTATTTGACGGCTGAAGACTCAATTCAGTTTGCGGCATCCTGAAGTGTGGCTAACGGTCTGTTCTAACTAACTGTTAACCTGGAATGGTGCCGTCAAAATATTGTTTGCTATTGCTGGGTGCAGTCTAGTTCGTCAAACTATTTGGTGCTGCCAATATTTGTAGCGTATCGAAAGCAATGTGGGTGGAAGAAACGTTCTGTTATTTTCAATTATTTGTACTCTGCGTTTTATAAGACTGCTTTTTTCTTCACACCCCCCCCCCCTCCGTGTTTGTTTTTGTGGTCGTCATGTAACTGCTGAGAAAGGTTTACTAAGACTTGACCGAAGTTTAAGCAAAGAAGACTCCTTTGAAATCAAATAAAACGGATCCCGAATTTTAATTGTAAGGTCTGCATAATAAATCACGAAAAAGAATGCTTCACTGTCGTAAAAACCTCCTCGCCATTGCCAGTTAGGCATGCAAAAAAGAACTCTATGACAGACACCACTGCCTTGAACTTGTCAGTAATAAATGCTAGAAGTACTTAAATCTATGGTTATAATATTCATCAGATTATACAGTGGACTACTATTCAGAATTTTAAACAGTGTTTATATGAGTCATTGTTATCATAATGTAGTAATTCTATCGTGCTTGCGTTCATCGTGCACTTATGGAAAGCCTCAATGAATGAAAAAACAAATTGGCCTTACCTTTTAACTTGTTTCGTAAGATTTGTGTGAAAATTTGAAGTAACTGACATCACCCATTTGCATTGTCCTGGCTTCGAGCACTAGTGTAATATGCTGTTTTAATGGTATTAATTAATATGAAACAATCTGTAAAAAAACAAAATCGGTAATAAAAATTGAGTTTCCTGATGAACTGGTTCAAAGAAGTTACATTTTTAGATGGCACTCTATACACCAAAATCACTTCCGTTGTTTTTTTCTTATGAAGACCTTCAAACAGAAACGTTTGAACAGAACATTTAAATATATAAAATAATTTTTGTTTTTGTTTCCATTAGCAATAAAGGAGATGTAACTAACAGAATTTATAAATTTCTATTAAAAGTACTAATTTTTAGTTAGTTGATTTCAAAATTTAATTTTTGGAGTCTACTTTAGAATTAGTTGAATATTAACGGCCACCCAAATTTAATATGATTCACGAACATATATGGAAAAGAGAGTTAATTTTTTTAAATTTCAAGGCTTCAACAATTTAGCTGATATTAGGCGTATTAATGTTAAGGTATTGGTATAGTCTTAAATTAGGTCAATTGCTATTAACCTGTTCTACTCTTTGATTTTTATCCATCAGAGCTAACGGCTAATTATTATTTCCTTCTTGCATATTTTATAGATTACTCTGGGCAAAATCAGGATGAAAATGGTCAACTTTACAAATGCGACAGTTGTGATCGTACTTTCAACAGCTATCAGGCAATGATACGTCATCGCAACTTACACGAGGAACGTTTCAAGTGTCTGACGTGTGGCAGATTGTTTGGTGATAGTTACCAACTGCGTCGACATATGGAAATTCATGTGCGTACAGAAGATCGTGATCCGGTACCCTGTAATGTTTGTGGAAAAATATTTTCGTCTTACGCCAGCCTTTCAGATCACATGAGATATAATCACAGAAATCCATTTTAATAAGAGCGTTATTATGATCAGTGAAACGAAAACTACGAAATACAACCAGCAGATAGACATCTTGTTTCGTGGCTGCCAAAACCTTTCTCACAAATTCGTATGTAAATTAAAGGTACAAGTTATGTAACACACCGCCACATGATATAGTGCACAGATATCGTTATTAGACTGTTTATTGCTACCCGGCCAAAGTTTAGATTTGATTATTTAGGGAGATTTGAGGCAAAACTGCTTAGACTTCAGAAGTTGTATGAATCCTGTTTGGAACAAATAATTCAGGTAGAAACAAACGCATTAAGACAAACTGCCTTTATGTTATTTTTATTATTTTTGTTTTCTGTGGAAATTTGAATTATTTTAATTCAGCAGATGTTAAAGTGGTTGCCAGGAAAGAAATCTGTCCTTATATGGTCATTTAAATTACTCTAGTCTTTCATGGAAGTGCATTTGCCATTATAATTGAGGAGTTCCCTGGAAAAAAGGCATAAAGTTACTTGTGCCCTTTTTCACCTCCTAAAAATCTGATAGACCACCTCTCAGTCTATGGAATAAGGGCACAAACGGTAAGAAGTTTGTGAACGGTAAGAAGTAAACAGAAGCGCTTTACAAGTAATTTTTTTATTTAACGCTGGATGTCGCCGCGAGATGGCGCTGCTTTTCAACATGGCCGCTGCCATTGCCACTGACGATTTTTCCACTAATTTCCTATTTTCCTGAACATATCTGCTACAGGAATATGTTTTTAAAAGGAACATGAATCCTATCAGAAAATTCTAATTTTCAAAGATTAAACATAAAATACTAGTTCTCAGTTTTTTGCCCTTTTCTCAAAATATGTATTTTTCATTAGTGCCCTTTTTCCAGGGAACTCCGCATTTATGATGCCATAACTGTGGCAACTGCTATGGTAACGTGATCAGTTCAATAATAGCGTCGTTTTACGTTCCTCTTATCAAGATTATCTGGAGCATGGGTAACTACTTCAAGCGGAATCTGCAGCTATGTAAGATTTGTTGGATTGCATAGTATCAGCCACTAATGTATTAACAAACGTAGTAGGACAGCGTTTTTAACATTAGGAAGCTACGAAACGAACGATAGAATAATCACTACGTTATTGAAGTTGCTGCCACCCCATGCTTCATTTACATCACCAGGAAAGAAACGGTCCTACGCCGCACCGATTCGTGCCTATTTTTTTTTTAAACGGAAGGACAGTCAAGAGAGCCTGCGTAAGAAAATGAATTAGCTTTTTAAAAACATCTCGGCTCTTTGCTGCTCATGAGCATTATCGTACTATTAATCCATGAAGAAATATTGTTGATGATAGTAACAAGTGCTCAAAGGATAATACTTTGCAGTTGCAGACACGGTTCGGTTAGGTGGTGAATGAATGTTGGAAAGTTCAAGGGAAATTGCGGAAATGACTTTTTCTCTACGCATGGAGAGATGGCTAACGATGACAACTTTATTTAACTTTAGGTTTCCACACCAAAGACCACAAATCTCGTCATGCTGAAGTGGTTAATCATAATACGACATCAGAAAGTGTTTGATGTCTTACAAATCATTCTCGTTTATTTGTAACGACAAGCGCTCTCGCTCTTTTACGTAGCACTGCATACATGATTTAAAATATTATTGATTGCAAAGCACATTCAATAACTCACGTATCGGACGTATAACATTACCTAAAGTGTTGTCCAATTACATTTGGTATGCTATACCGCTACGATAAATTCTACTGGGACAGCTTCCCCAGATGACCAAAACCCTCACCCTCTGCACGCTCGACAATATTAAGTGTTGGTGTTGTCGTCTTCTGTTGTGCGGTTACAGTATGTTGAAAATTTACCAAATGCGTGAAGCACTTTATTTCTTTATTTATTCGGTTTCCATTGTCTTTTTTTATCGATACGAACATTTTTCTTTTTTTGTGTGGCCAATATACGTTTTTCTTTCTGTATATACATATATATATATATATATATATATATATATATTTATATTTTTTTTTTTTAGGTGAGTTATAGATGCTGAACTTTAATTTTCTGTCTTAGATGCTGTTTTTTTTATTAGATGCCGGAATTTTTCTTTTTTTCATTTAAGTTAATATTATTATTGAGAAACGCTATAGTGTCCGCGGCCTATCTTGAGTTCGCTTCAGAACGACACAGATAATCGATTGTAAATTTTTGGTACCAGAGTGCCTTGTTGATATCCAAGATGGTTACAAAAACAATGGCGGCAGTTGATTAAAGCCGTCCTTTCCAGGAAGACGTAGCCGCTCATAAAACACCTGCAGAACTCAAGATAGGCCGCGTGCACAATAAGTGTGTTAATTTTGTGTATTATCAACATGCAGTTTATACATTTACGAATCTTTTGTGTTAAGTGTGCTGCAGTCTTATAATTGCAGCCAAACACCAAAATAAAGAACCACAGCATGAAACAATGTAAATAAATTTGTGCCATTTACGTGTAGCCTATCAAAGTTGTGGAATTAGTTCAATTTTTTTAAGGGGAATTGTACCATCGTTATTTTTTTTTTATGTTGCATAAATAAACAACATTCTAAATAACCCTTATCATCTTCACATTCTTGTTATTATATGTTCCTATGTTATTTTACAACTAACACGCATGAATATATTTATGTTGAATATACTAGTGGTGGTAGTGAAGATATTCGCAGGAAACTAGAGCAGTATCACCAAATCTCGGAAAAACTGAAATTGTTAAAAATAAAACTTTACTAAGTTATGCATAATTTGTGAAATATCGGGGAAAATGACAAAACATTGGTACAAAACATAGGACAGCAACGAACGTCTGTTAGCAAACGTTCGTTGCTATCACAAGTTTTGTAACAATTTGAGGGACTAGTGTGCCACTCTATGCTACCAGTGGTGTGAGAGGACCATGGGTAAACGGAAATACTCATTTTTTGGTCCCAAATTTGTCGTCACACAGAAGAACATGACTAAACAGATAGTAGGGCGTGTGGTATTGATGAAAACTGGCCTTTCTGTAAGTTGGTGATAGACGATACTATTGTCCATTATAAGGTGGATCGGTGACTGAAGGATCTCGCCTAAAGTTGATTCTGGGTATTCGGTTTGATTGACGAGTAAACCGTTTTTATCTTTGTCATTGCTGGGGTTCCTTACGGTATATTATGCCCTCCGTGTAACCCCGTGAAGGTATGATCTTGGATTCTTGGCATCTTGGACACGATCTAGGGATGTAGGGAATAACTGAATCCTTTTGGTTAAAACTATGCAAGCGCAAAGCCGATTGGCCTGGAAGAAAGGAGTTAGTGTTGATATGAAGCCTTGGAAGATTCTCTTAATTAGCTTATAGTTTGGTGTTCACTCCCTTTTTCTCGGTGTTGTTTTTATGTTGTTTACCATGCTGGTTTCCATTGCCTGAAGGTTTTAATACGAATTATGGCATGTGCTTGTATTTTAAATCCCTCTGCACATAGGATTTGTATAATAAATGCCTAATTTAATACTAGGGAGTGCGATTGACATTACTGTAGAGATCTGGTGCTATTGCTATAACTTTAGAAGTATTGTATTATTTTACTGTTACTAAGCTGTTGTAAAATGTGCATGATTACCTGCCTATTATGTGTGACTTAAGCTGTATTATTGAATTAATGGCTTATATGCTAATAAATATTTGTTCAGCTTTTGTGTTTGCATTTTCTTAGTAATTTTCCATAGAACAGTACATTATCTTCAATGGCAATGACAAAGGTGTTATGATCGTTTACAGCCATCACTGTATTGTATTTGTTAGATCAAAAACTCTGCCAAAAGAGATAAATTATTGTGACACCGTGTACCTTTCCTAACTACATGAAGTATTTCAAATCTTATTAAATCAAAAGCAAACAATTTCCATTTCAGAATCTTTTTGTTATTATTTCTAAAAATGATATAACACCATCGATCATATACTACACTTCTAAACAGCAAACTGTAAATGCCAAAAGTAATAAATATTCTCACTGATATGAAATAGTTTTTACGAGCAGAAAGTTCAGAAAGTTTCATTTATACTTTGGTATGATATTCGTGCATCAGAGGTTCTTTAACTTTTTCAACTTCTGTGAACTCCCAGTGAATAAAAGTTGGACGCTGAAAATTTAAGCATCTATACCATATGCTAAAATGCTTCATCTGCTAAATGTCAAGACAGGTAAGCCCAATGTAGGTGCTGAAAACCCCCAATGGTTCACGATTACAGCATAAGAAGCGCTGGTGTACACAATGAGCAATGATTCGGCACGTAAAAAAATTACAGCCGTGCATGAATTCCAAAAAAAACAATGCTTGGTACTTAAAAAAACAATCTTTGTGACATGCCTATTACTGTAGATAAACGCATTAAAATATGTAAAACGAAACGTGTAAAGTGACATCTACTGACACTTTTTAATCTCCTACTGATATGTTTTTATCAAAGAATATATATTGGCTGATCAAAAGCCGAAATATTCCGTGTTAAGAATGCCAACTATTCTCAGAGTTAATAGTCAATTAGAATGAATGGAAACCATTTATCTCATTTAATTACCTGTTTTTCTTTTTCTTAGATACCTTTATGCTAAAAGGCAAAGAGAAACTGAAGTGTGACATCTGTCATCGACAGTTCCACAACTGCAAGTCATGGTATGCTCATCGAACTGTGCATCGAGAGCGCTTCAAATGTCAGATGTGTGGCAAATGTTTCCAAACTCGCCGAGATCTGGATTACCACGTCATGACTCATGTTCCTAGAGAAGATCGACCATCTTGGGTGTGCAATAAATGTGGCATCAAATTCATGGCCCAGTCAAGTCTATTGAATCATTACAAAAGACAACATTTAATTATGGATAATATTGATTGAAAACCTGATTATTTTTGTGGTTATATGTAATTCTATTTTTGTAAAGCAGTGAAATGGTGCTACATAGAACACTGAGGATTATCGTAGCCAGCAATTGTGTTTATTGCATTTCTAAACCTTTAGCATAGTAAGCTAATATTAGTAATCAAAATCTTTTATATGATTAATATTAGAAACAGTTCAAGAATTTCACCTAGGATGAAGGAAATGTACTGTGACCACACATAGTATTGGAATGCAAGGTGTAAACTGAAATGTATCAATACAATTCTAATGTAGTATCATATAATAAAATACGTGTGCAATGTAGAACAGCTTTGCACCTGCTAACAAAGGGTGACTAAAAACTGCATCTTGATTAAACCAATTTTACTAAAAAATAATTGACACTGAGGAATACAGAAAGATATTAAGGTGCTCTTTTAGCCGAAATACTTGAACATCGTGTGGGGCATCTATTACTCTCGAACCCAACTCTCCTCCCAACTCCATTCCCCTCCAAACTACCTTTTTCTGTCATAATCATACTCAATGGGATTAGTTGGGTCTATCTGTAGATGTGTATTATGTGAAGGCAAACCAAGCAGTGCTACATAAAAATACAAACAACGTTTCGAAAATTATCAATTTTCGTCATCAGGTTAGCAATAAAATTAAAGCATGGCAAAAGCCACTAAGTCATCCTACATTAAAAGCATAAAACAGACATTTAAAACGGATAAAAACCACCAATTTCTCCCCTCAAAAGAGGCAGAAATGGCAGCCGAAAAGCAACGACCCACCTACTCCGTTGGGATGCCACGTCGCAAGGCAAGGTGTATGCAAATCGGGGTCACGTGTTTCAAAGGTGCGATGCATTCCTTATGTGGGTTTTACAATATGTCTGGCAAAAGAGTCGAGTTTAAGTGTTTTAATTGCAGGAAAATATTCTTTAAGAAATTTATTATCTGGCACTAAGTGGTTATGTACAAGTGGTGTATGTGTACGAATTAATCTCGAAACGCTTAAACCAACAAAACAGAAGTTCTCTTCATATTCCATGAGTTATATGTAGAATATGCTTTTAACGTTACCTGATATAAAAGCAAACAATTGTTCAGTGTCAACAGGTGAGGGGGTACCATTGGAGATGATGGTAAGAAATATGGCCACTTGTTGCATATATTTCAGATTGATCAGATTACCAATTTCTGATGGCTTTTCCGTAATATTTTGCATATAGCTGGTGTGATACTTAACTTAACTCGACAAAGGCAATAAATACATATCATATGTGTGTCGCTTGTGAGCCTCTTGACACTGCTTGCCATACTGCTTACCTTACTTAGTAATGCTTTTACTATTTATCCTAATAACATTACTTACCTTACGGTTTTATGGTAATTATTAACTTACATTCGCTTCTAAATTGATGATGGTCTGTTGGAGAATCACATTTTCTGTAAAGTTTTCTAAGAATCTCTTAAGGCAACTAAGTAATAAGAACGGGTTATTTTTGCATATGGTAGATGCAGTACATAACATCTGAGTTTTACAGCTTCATTAAGATTTCTTTCCTTAATGCAGTCCAAGTGATTTTTCTTCCACCGTAATGATAATTTAAGATGATTTAATGTTGTTTTCCAGAATATCAAGAATCCTTGAATTTTCCATGTGAGCATTGCTTCAAAGTCTTCAAATCCAGAAGAGGTCTGAACTATCACTTGAACAAGCGTAGGGAAAAGTTTAAATGCATTGTTTGTGGTGAATGTTTCGAAAGTAGCAGTAGCCTGCAAATGCATGTCGTAAGTCACAATAAGTAGGGGAATGAAATATTTTATTTGTTGTAACCATTTCCTTTCTGTATGACTTCGTTCGTGTAAAATAAAGTCCTTATTGAGCGATCGTATTGTTTCATTAAAGGGTGAAACCTGACAACAACACTGTCGGGCACGGTTAATGTCTATGTAATCTATTATAACCTAAAAGACTATCAACTGGTTGTGAAGTATTTTTTCTGTGTAATCATAGGCGAAATTAGAATTTGGATAAGAATGGCTGCATAAGTATAGTCCTGGCTGACAACAGGAACACCAACAATGGGGTAAAAAGCTTTTTTGTTTCTCGATCAACCCTTCTACTATTCTTGGACACCCCCAGCGTTACATTGCTTCAACTTGCTGTGCTGCATTACTTTTGGTCTTAGCACAAAGCCCTCAAGGAGATTGTTGTAATCAGGTAGCCCAGTCATAACACTTTCTTAAAAGCCTCATTAACATCATTGGGCGAAACAACAGGATATATATCTTTCCTAGTGTACACATGAGGCTCTCTATAGTTTTATTTTATTGACGAGTGTATGCTTTACATGTTTTTGAGCGAGTGCTACAGAAAAGTAGACCATTTACAATATGGCCATCTCTACAATCCACCATCCAATTACATTCATTGCAAAAATTCCGTGTTCAAAAAAGACATTTAACAAGGGCTCATTTTGCCACTTACTACATGATTAACGTTATAATTGTTTTGCCCTTTGGTCTACTACGCTGAAAATAAACTTGAAAATTACTGAATCCTAATAAAAAATCCTAATAGTTTTCATCAACATTTGTTTGCAGATGGGGTTCGAAGAAACTTATTATTTCCATACTCGTGCAACCTTTGCCACAAGCGATTCACAAATATCAACACTTTGAAGCAACACAATAACGTACATTTGGGAACTTACAAATGTTTGCAATGCGGCAAGTGTTTTGCCTGGAAGAGTGATCTGAATGCTCATGCTGTAACTCACGTACCCATAGAAAAGCGGCAAGGATGGCCTTGCAACATTTGCGGCCGAAACTTTAGCTCTAACCATAGTCGATCTAATCATTCCAGAATCAAACATCCTTCCAGATACAGTGATGCGAGATGAACTTCAAGCTAAACCTCTCAATCCTTGATCAGAAACCTATGTACGATGAAACTGATGTTTTAATTTTATGTAGCAACATCTAACTTTTCAGTTGCTTTCTACTTACGTGTTTTGTATCCTTCTGTGTTTACGATTCTGAAAATTTTATCCGGAGCTCTCACTTGTAAGAAATTTGTTCAACATAAATAAACTTTGATGTCTCCAGAACCAGTTGAAAGGTTATGCTTATTTGTTGTCAATGGGGTTAGCAGAGTGTTTCTTTGGAGCTCAATTTTGTAAAAGTAAAATTGCAAAACGAAAACCTCAGTTTGTAATAAAATCCGTACAAACCAATTTCCAGTGCCTGTTGGACGTAAATATCAGACTTCCTGAGTGGGAAAGTAAAGTCTCTTCTCAAAGGTAAAGGGTTCAATTCCTGCCTCAGCAGTCTGACAGTTAAATCTAAAAGGCAGTGGAAATAGGATACAGCTACAGGGTAACTGAGTGATGTCAGTTACTTCAAATTTTCACACAAATCTTACGAAACAAGTCAAAAGGTAAGGCCAATTTGTTTTTTCATTCATCGTGGCTTTCCATAAGCGCACGATGAACGCAAGCACGACAGAATTACTACATTATGACAACAATGACTCATATAAACACTGTTTAAAATTTTGAATAGTAGTCCACTGTATAATCTGATGAATATTATAGCCATAGATTTAAGTACTTCTAGCACTTATTACTGACAAGTTCAAGGCAATGGTGTCTGTCATAGAGTTCTTTTTTGCATGCATATTGATACCAATATGATATGTTATGGCAGGCAAATAAGGAGAAAAGAAAATGTGTAAATTTTTGTTTCCACTTTGGAAATACCTCCATAGTTTTATGGAGCTTGGTCTCAGTTTTCCAACAGTTATTCTGCTCTAATAACCTAATATAGATTAACAGCAACACGATAACTACACAACAATGAAGGTGTGATTACTTAAAATGCAAGCAAATCCAGCACATATGCTTCAAAATCCATTGGGGACATCATCAAAACCACGTTGGAGAAATTCAAGTATGCTCTTCAATTACCCAGTTCTCAATTACTTCTAGAATCTGAAACAAGTAAAATATCTCGTAAAAATAAGGAAACCTCCTTTCAGGTCAATTACCACAGGAACGTATTAAAAACGATATTTAATTTTCAACCAGTATATAAAAGCCAGGTCACAATAAAAGCCAATTACAAAATTAAAAAAAAAACAGAAAAAAATCATTAAAAAATGGGATCAGCATAGATGGCGGGTCTGGTAATGCGTACAGTACTGTGCTGATTCCGTTTTTTAATGATTTTTTCAGTTTTTTTTTACCCTATAATTGGCTTTTATTCTGACCAAGACCAACAATAAACTGGTTGAAAATTAAATTTCGTTTTTAACATGTCCTTGTGGGAATTTACCTGTCGGTGGTTTCCTTATTTTTATAATTCCATCCACCCACAAATTATTGATTTTACTACTAAAATACCTCATCCACAGACTTAGGGCTGTCATCAAGGGAGGTTTAGGAGAGTTTGAATGACTCGCGTAAGAACTTGATTCGACACAAATTCAAAATAAAAAATCCAGTCTTTAATGTAAAAAAACCATGTCAGAAATATTAAAAACTAAGCACGCGACAAAATAAAACATCCGGACATGGCTTAAATACTTAACCCCAACCTCATCACACCAACAATACCTAATATAGTAATTGTGCAACATTTGCATGATCAAAACAAAATCGCAATAAAATTCACAAATTTTTAAACACACAAATCACCACTGATGTAAGGGATCAGAGATGGTTGAATGTGCAGCTTACGTAGGGGTGACCCACTCAGTGCTATGCAACAAAGTGATTTTCGTATACCAGTTTCATTGGCGAGCCGAGAGGTAACGTCAGTGGCTTTCAGTATGGACAAGAAGAGCGCCATTGAAGTTGAACGCATCTGTGATAAAAAAAAATCCTTGCGTCTTGGAAAGCTCTCACAAACAAATGACTTAAGCCTGGGATAACCCTACCTAGCTTGATACACACCAGAAGGGATAATCTACAGACAGATCTTTTTGAGTGAAATACCTATTTGGTATACCTGTTTGGTATTTTATAAATCAGTATACGGCATTGAATCAAAGGAAGTGTTTTCCCAGTTGACCAATTCATCCATTACTTTTAGGCTGCATTAGCCTCTTGTTAGTTATCTCACTAAAATGAGTTTAGGTTATTTCATACCATGAATAAAGTAAGTTTTAAAAAATGTGCATACAAATTGTGTGTGTGAACATTATTTACTTTATTCTCATTTATTTTTGAAAACCTTTTCCCGAATAATAACCATTAAAATCTTAATTTGTTTCATAAAGGCGAGCGATGAGTGCTGTTTGTCCACTTTTTTCCCTGGAAGTGAAGCACCTAAAAACTAAAAAATCTTACAATTCTTCGAAAGGTTAGGGCTATGTATGGTGTCTTGGATTACTTTTATGACCACCAAATAAATGAAAATTGTATTCTTATTGAATGGTAACAAATATTACAAATAAAATTATGAAGTTGGCTTCGAGATGTCGTATTTCATGCTAAAGAACATGGTCCTTAATGTCGGTGTGCGTAATTATTGCGATTGCAGGTTGCTTCTTGTGAGTGTGTTGTGGAAGTCTTCGAGTTATTCTACTATGTCGTGCAACTATTTTTAGAGGTATGGACCGTTAAATTCGGTGGCCGTGGTTATTCGCGCCATGGTAGCAACCCCTGCAAGCGTCGGTGCAATTGCTAAATGTTTGGTATATGGCAGTGGTGCACACCTCGGGTGGTGCGTGTTCTTCTGTCAACACTCGATTGACGACAACAATAAATCTTCACGGGTCCTTAACAATGGAGAACCTAGTATGCAGTAAAGTACAATAGTTTATCATTAAAAAAAAAGTAACGACGAACAACAATGCTCTGGTAGCATTTCTGTTCAGAGACGATTCTAAAAATAAAGCAAATGGGCCGATTAGTGATGAATACAGATGCAAACCTATTTCCGTGCCTTTTGGACTTACATTTCAGGCTGCCTGCGCAGGAATGACCCAAAAGCCAAATCCTTACTGTCGAACCATACTGACACTTGTGCACTTGTGTACTGTGTACTTGTTGAATATTGCCTATGGCTGACAAAAAGAAAAAAAGATTGTGTCAGTAAGACTGAGTATTAGGGCTTTGGCTGTTGGTTTTACGTTCAAGTTCAAAAGACAACGGAAGTATGTTTGCATGTGTATTTATTTATTACTGATCGAGTCAGTTTGGCTTCCAGTCTGTTATTAGTTGTTTAGGTTTGCTATTTGACGATAAAACTACAGTAACTTTACTAGTATTCATGAAAAGTACGAAATTTTATCAGTCTTTCCATTCTTGTCATTGTACTTTAATTTGCTTCACTTGTAAATGTTTCATTGGTCATTAATGTAGCATTTTAGTGATGAGCTCCCTTGTGTTGCCCTATACGCAGCATTCTCTTCAATAATGACAGATCCCTCAAGAGATTCATGTTTATTCATTGTTACTATTACAAGTTTGATATTCCTGGGAGATGCTTCCGTACTTCATGGAGTCCACAGAACCATTCTAAAAGCCACCGTGGCATCGAAAATCGCAAGAACATACTAAATAGTCTTAAGTTACTTCTCGTGAGGTATTAAATAGTCATAAGTTATAGAAGCATGGAACTGTAGCCCGAAAATGAACACTTAGCTATCTGTAACCTACTGTTGCTGGGAACAGGTGGTGTAGCCCATTTGCGCATTGGTCATACCAACCTTACTCATTTCTTCCTTTTGAGGGATGATACTCCTTCTGAGTGTCATTGGAATGGCTCACGGTCCGTCGCGTTATTGTTGATCGTCACCATCTTGATGTTGTTCGTCACCGTTGCCACTTTCTGCGAGACATAGCAATGATTCTAGGCTCCTGTCTGGGGTTTTTCACTTTTTTACAGGAGGTACAGATTTACGGTGAGATCTAGACGTGGGATTTGTTAATCATCTCTGTAATGTGTGGCACAGTAGCATTCTGGGGCACTGCACTGTGATTGATGTTAGCGCTAATGATCTAGCTGTCGATGTGCCAGTAACCCTAATTCTCCTTACTGTAGTATATATATATAGCAGGTGTCAAATGAAGTTGCAATTCACATGTTGGTTTATACGTATTATTTGGAATAATGTTTCTGTATGCAAAGGAAGGGAGTGGTTTGATATTTTCATTTATCGGTTTCATCTTCATCTAAATTTGTGCAAATTCGACTCCGGCAATTGAATTTATCATGCATACATTTTACACTTTTTGTATTTTATGGGTGATGATCCTTTCGGTTGGTGACATGCCGACGACCATTTTGTCTTTTATTCACTAGTTTTGACATCAACAGGGTTACAAATATGTGTATTAAGCAGCACCCGAGTGAATACAACTGGTAATTAAAAATAAATTGAAATGTGTAATCATGTAGCTCATACGAAAGTGTTTAATAATAAGCTTTTACTAATGGACTATCATTTGGTGGCAGAATACTCATTTTCATGCCAGATACCATTTCTTAAAATCATAGAAAGACTACCACTCAATGATAGTCAATTATTTGTACCAACTATTTCTTTTCTTTCATTCTAGGATCACTACTGGAAGTGGGATACAAAATCTGCCTAACATGTGACAAGATGATTCGTACCAGTAACTTTCGAGATCACATGTATATTCATGAGCAGCGTTACCGTTGTGACGTGTGTGGTGTTTGCCTCAGTTCCAAACGTAATCTCAGATTTCACCAGTGGCAGCATTTAAGCACTGACGAGAAAAAGTCATGTTGGAAATGTCGCGTGTGCAAGAAACTTTTCTCTTCCCAGTCGGACTTGGAAGAACATAAAATAGTAAAACATGGGATTTATTAGTTGACAATGTGTAGAAGTTATTAGTAAACCAATTGAGAACGTTTGTTTCCGCAGCATCAAAGTGTTTGGTTTTGGAAAGTCTGAAGAACTGTACTTGATGCAACAAAATGCACTTAAGCAGAAGCTACGATTTTAAGATTGCAGCAATTGGTTTTCAGCATTTTTGAAAATTCGAAGTAAATAAGAAAAAAGTGTTAAATTTTTTAACAATCCCATAAAAGAAATTACTATCATCGTTTCCTGATGAGCTAAAATCAAAGGTTCATGTAACAAAAACCGATTAAGAATAGTAAGGTCAGATATTCCCTTTACAGTTCATTTTTCTGAGTGAAACACTAGACCGAGCATCCTTACACGACAATGAGAGACAAGAGCAAGAGAAACATTCCATTTACGACCGCAACGTCTTTGTGACATTTCCAAATGTATTTTTATAAAACGTATGTTCAAAAATACCAATGACTGTTGTTCATGCTTGTTATTTCTTTTAGAGTTAGTACAGTTTTTTTTATCAATATTTCAAGACGTAGGTAAGATCCAGTATCATCAGTTTCATTTCTCTTTATTCATAATCAACGGATTTTATTTGAGAGAAGTTTGGGTTATTTCATTGTTCATTACCTCTTGCTGGTTACGTTCCATTGCATTCTTTTTTACTGTGTGTCAACTATAGATATAATTGTTTTCAGTGGCTATTTTGTATTTGCAACAATGTTTTTTTTTATTATTATCAGTTATTTTTTAACAAAGGTTTTGTTTTGTAGAAGGAAATAATTTTGATGTGTATCTAGGACATTTTTAGCATCTAGCCTTTACGTTATTTTGCTGCAACAACTTGGTGTCACCCTTCAGATGAAAACAACTTGATGTCCGCCAACTGATGGTCACAAGGTTTTACAATTTATAATAAAAAAAAAACTAGTAATTTGTTTAGTCTGATCTTATGCATTGATAAATTTTCCATACCAAGCTGAGAACACAAAAAGGTAATCCTTTGGACGTGAAAATAAAGCACAAGAAATTTAAGGGCACAATTTGCTTATTTATTGAATTATGGTTTCTTTATTCCCTCAAACTCATCCTTTATCATCCTTGATCATCCTTGATCATCTTTATCATCCTTGATCATCCTTGATCATCCTTGATCATCCTTTATCATCCTTGATCATCCTTTATCATCCTTGATCATCCTTTATCATCCTTTATCATCCTTGATCATCCTTTATCATCCTTTATCATCCTTGATCATCCTTGATCATCCTTGATCATCCTTGATCATCCTTTATTACGTGGGTTCCTTTCATCTCTTCTTTATGGAAGCTGCCGTGTAAATATCTGATTCATTGAATTTAAGAATATGCTATATGTCCCATTTAGCAAACTATAGAAGGACATTTTAAAATCAATGGAAATGAATGGATATAATACATTCAATTATGCTGACTTCTATCAAAATTATAGTATGTTTGAAGCAGTGATTACTAAATTTATGGCAGAGCACTCTAACATCAAATCTAAAAATTATGAGTATATTGTTAATTTATTGCTAGAAAGAAAGAGTATTCTTTTTATAAAAAAAAACAATCAGGCTGTTATTGCTGTTATTCAATAGTTTATATTTCACCAATACTAAACTGGTCTAATTCTTCAAGACAGTAAAACTCAAAATTATTTAGCGATGGTGAAATAATAAAATCGTAGTATTGTTTTCTTTTTTATTTAGACTGAGTTAATTTTTAGTAATATTTCTAGACATAGTGATACTTCAATTATGAATCACTAACAACTAACAAATGAATCAGTTTTCTTTATTGAGGAGGTTATTTCATTGTTAATTACATTCTATTTGGTAAGGTTCCATTGTGTTCTTTTTTATTGTTAGAAACAACCGTTTCAAAAAATTATTTCGGTATGCGTTTCAGAATATGAGTTTGTTTATTAACCTTGTCCAAGCAAGACGTGTTGCAAAGAATTTTCTTCGCCACAATCTTATTCAATTCATCTTAATACTAAGAGGCATAAATAATTCTATTGCCTTCTTCCTGCTACCCACAAAACCACGTTTCCAATCATCGTCCATTATCCAACATCGCCATCATCCATTTTGTCGTCATTGTGCCCGAGTTGTTCCCACCAAGAAATATTGTAAAAACTACAAGAAGCAACATTACCAGGATTTGCATCTGGAATAATACCTGAAATAGAGTGAAGCAATCTTTCATGAATTAAATTCTGTCTCAGTATCACCAGTATCGCCACCTTCATGGTGAACTACACATTAAAAATCATGTCGTATAGGTTTTTTGAGACTGGAAATCAAGTGTATTGTGAATGTAACTGAGCTCTGAAGAACACAATTACTCGGGCGAGCGAGAGCTGGATTAATTTACACTGAAACAAAAACTGCAAGTGAAAGTCGAAGCAAGCGAACGAATGCAAGACCGATCTTCATGAGCACATATAAATGGCTCTGCCTCCACACGTGAGGTTTGCTGTTGAAATGATAAAATAAGGGACCATGTTGTTTCTAAATGTATGAAATTGGCAGTAATCGTGTTGCAGTAATAGTATATATAGTAATAACATTGTTTTCTGCAGTCTTCACTCTGAAAGACTTTTCACCGAGGTATCTAATGTCAAATGGCTTTGCAGTGGTTGGGGCCACTTGCCTCATAGCGCGGGTTCCCTTACCGCTACTACAAAAAATCAGCTTACCAAGCCGACAGAAAACCCGAATTTCTGCGAAAAAAATATAATATAGGGATTTTATCTTGAACGTGTAAACTTCACAAACCTATGGTCCTTTGTCACGAAATTTTAACAAATCGGAACCAAACTACAAACGTTATCATTTCACAAACAGAAGAATGCACAAACAATATGAATTCAGTCGAGTTATCGACCAGTAAAGATCTTTTTGTATTTATCTGTATACTTTTAAGTTGAAATTCAATTTTGTTTTAATGACTAGTAATTAGGGACTGACTTTGTGTATATCTTTTAATACATTTTTAGCATCAGTAGCAGTGCTGTGGGCCAGAACCTTCTAATCTCTATATTTTTTTTACGACCAAGTGTATGTGAACATGCAACTTTTGATTTGAACTGACAGACTGTTGTAAATCTAAAAACAAATTATTCACGACTTTTTTTATTGTATGGCACAATTTTTATTATTGCATTTACTGACATATATACATTCTTTTGTTTCTTTCATTTTTAGGCTTTACCATATTTAGACTTTAGGGTATGTGGATTGGGCCTGTAGTGCACTAGAACACTATGCTAACTCAGTGTTATCACGATTGCTGAACACTTGCTACATGAATAATGCCAGCATGAACTGATGTCAGCTTGTTTACAAAGTCGGATTTAATTGCCAGACTCATGATGACACGTGAATATTTCTTCATTAGTCCTTCCCACTTGTCATTTTTACCTGTTCACAGTGCTGACTCCATTGTGTTTCTCTGTTTATTACCAATATTTACATCTAATTACTCTTGTTGCTGCCTAGTGTATGTTTGTCCAGAATAGGGCATCTGGAATTCAGGCCCCGACGGCGTCACTTAATTCTTATGGCCAGTTAGCAGCAATCTTGATAGTGTCAAGTTGGCATAGCATGTGTGGAATACTTTGCCTCAGGAGGTGTTGGTCTCTTCATACACTGAGACTTTTAAAAGGGTACTCAATTTTATGTAATATAATGGACGAATGGTGTTAGTTTACTATCCCCCAACTCACGAACAATACTATATTTCATCTTTGTTCTTTTATTTAGGTATGCATGTAAGTGATACCAACAGGTATCCTATCAATTCCTGTCCTCTTTTTGAGAATAAAACTGTTGTTACGTTATTGTGTTTAATGACATCTGCTGTACTCCTCCATACCCTGTAGGTTCAACAACCTCTGAGGCAACAGGATGAAACTTTCACATTGAATGTGGTATACTAGACCTGGTGGCCAATTAGCCTAATATCTACAAGAATACAGTCATACGAGTTAAATATGTGTTAAACGGTTACCCAACCACTTTGGTTGATCGATCAGTCAATCGGCAATTATCCATCTTAACTTTCACATTCATGGTGACGTGATTCCATCATCTTCCCCTCCCCCCCCCCATCCCACCAAAACCACCACCACCAATCAACTGAACCTGTCTTCCATTTATTCCGCGTATTTATGAAAGCATTCAAAGAATACTTGCTAAGCAGGGCATTAACAGTCTCCCACCCTTGTACCACAATTTCCTCCCCATTCGCTCTGCCCCTCCCCCTCCAAAATTCGTGCTTGAAGGTGGAAATTGCACCCACCCACATGGTCCAGTTGCCAATACCGAGTTTGATATACCCACGTGTGCGAATCTGCAGAAAACTATCTGTAATCCCAAAATTGACACCATTAGATCGGTAGTTTATGTCCTTAGGTGCGAAGGTGCCCTGCTCTTTACATTGGCGATGTGCTAGACTTGTGGGCAGATGCAAACTTGACCATGCAGACGATATTTCGAAAAATTATAGCAAGTACGCTCTCTCCAAACACGAACTGGATACTGACCATATCATCAATTTTAGCAGTACCAGTTATCCAGTATACTGTACCACTAACCATTGGAGAAAATTCGTTTAGGATTGAAATCTTATTCCATATCGACAAATAAGGTTAGAATTATGAACAGCATTATAATTGTTCCAGTAATAGAGGCGTGGGTCGAGCTGTACAAAAATCTGCCAGTCAATATTCTATAATAGTGATACACGTCATTCCAAGATGGAGGGTGTCAACTGAATAACCTCTGGCTTCACCTGCTCATTTTTATTGTGTATATGTTTTTATATTGTAAGTATGAACGTTTGGGGTATGTATTCATAACATCTCGTCTTTCTCTTGCTGTTTGTGGGCTCTTATTCTATCAAGGAGTGAATATTTTAGTATTGCAACCTACACCTTTTGGATGAATGTTAACAAAATATCTGGCCTGAATATGTCACAAAATTAGTTTCAGTTGTAATACACCCAACTTCGCAATAAATCCTAGTCATAACTGTAACTAAATATAGCCACAACTGCATTTGTTAGTTGTATGACGTGCTGTCGTCTCAGCTTAAGGCAAAGATTACAAAGAACAATAAGAAATTCATATCACTCTCTAACATATTTATTTTCAGCCAAAAATGAAAAATATCGCTGTGTACCGAAAAGATTCTGAAAACTATTAAGTTGTATCGTGTTGTGTTTTGTGACAACAATTGCGTTTTGTTGATTGCAATTGAACTTTATCACTCTTCACCTCGGGTCTTAGGGAGGGACAGAACACTCCCTTAGTCTCCCCTTTTACCCGGGTGAACCATTAAACAGCAGTAGTGTATTGCAGCATTGTTCAAATGAAATTTGTGCACAAATGGACTAAAAGGTCTGTGTTTGATTGATAAATAATGTAGTATGTATCCATGATTTAGTGTTGCGTGGTACCAGAAGTTTTTTCAGCCGGTACCAAGCTCAATACCCCGGAACTCGGTTTTCTGCAGTACTTATGAAAGAAGCGGTACCTGGTATTACAGTGTTGTGGTGCCAACACCCGATTTTTAATAATAACAACAAACTTTGTTGATGTATGTATTTGTTGATAGTTTAAAATGGAAAAATTTTATTGATTTTTTTCTCTCCGATTTAAGCTTAATGCACGTTTCATGACCTTATCGGCTCCACCTTTTGCATTGTTTAGAATTCCAATTTTACCATTGTTGATGTTTAACTGATTGTTGATTGGTTTGAGCCCTACAACACAACGACGAAATGAACTATTGTTATCAGTTTAGCGCCTTTTTCATATTAAAACAATACCAGTATTTTAACAATGCAAGGTATTTGGCACCGTTGCATTTTTGGTACCGCTGTAACAGTGAGAACTGGTTTACCGCCCAACATTACCATGTTTTTTTATAATGCCATACTAACGAGAACTGTACGTATTTTCCATTTGTAGGGTACACAAGAATGCCTGATGGCAAGTTTACCTGTAACATTTGTGGCAAGCAATTCAATCTGCAGACATCGGCTCTTCATCACTATAACGTGCACACAGGAAGATTCGAATGCCCTACGTGTGGCAAATGTTTGAATTCCCAGCGTGCTCTCAACGATCATGTCTTTTCACATGTGCCAAAAGAAAAAAGAAAGTTATTGATTTGTGATATTTGTGGCTACCAGTGTATTTCGCGGTCAGGAATTCAAGCACATGCAAAACTCAAACATGGCATTCGTAAAGATGTGTGACTCTAATTAACCTCTTAATACCTTACTCAATGCAATCAAGTGGAAAAAATTCATAAGGCAGAATTCTTTCCTTGTAAGTAATAACGGTTTTGGTAGTTGCGTTATTTTACTGATGACTGTTATGCTATCCTTGATTATGAAAATTTACTACCAATAAATAAAATCTTTACAATATTTTCGTATTGGCAGGGTAGGCTGGTTTGCGCCGTGAGTGTTAAAATGTCTTCAACACACAGGCGCAGTCTGCATACCATTGTGGTAGTTCGTAGTTAGTTACTTTCATGCAGTTTTAGTTAAACTTTTTGTTGTATTTTCCAGACACTCTGAATAAACTAATATGAAAACGAACCAGTGTTTGACTGAAATTGATTTTTAAGAAAACTTAGTTCCCATTTCTATTCGCTGCGAAGCGATTTTACTTGACCGATTATAATTAGTTTTTTTTTCATTTTAAATTCAATTAATTTTATCTATCACAAAGAAGGGTACCGTTTTCTTAGGTTTTTGTAGCAGTGGAATAACAAGGTTGAATTAATACAAATAACGCGTATTGAGACTAATGTAAAAAAAAGTCTCAGTATAAATACACTGAGCCTTCTAAACGTATGACTTTTCTTCCCTCTCCATTACCTATGGCTGAGAGCATTCAGTCGGATGGAGTCTTGGTCATGGTTGTGACCTTAATGACGGGTTCAGTGAGTTATCTTTATGCCAGTGGAGGATGTGGCCATAGCGGTTAAGGCGCTATGAAAGTGACCTGGGACGAACTGGGTAGCTGGTTTGAATCCGGGTCATGCCACTCCGACGAAACGTAAGTGCATAAAGGTGGCTTACTGAAATACGTTATTTCTAGTGTATAATTTTCGCTGGTGGCTATTTCCAATTTCCCTTGAGACTAACGTAGGCACAGTATGATTAATCTACCGTATTGGTGGGGGTGCCAGATCAAACACTAACCTGTAAACTAGCGAGTAATCACTTGCTGCTGAATTTAAAATTAATGGTTGAAATTATAAGAATATTTCATCTGGGTACTACGTCTCTTATAAACAACATGAAAAAGGGTATGTACGTCACTTCAGGAGTCATGTGACATTCATTCATAAAATTATAAATAAATATTTTAGGATAAAGTTGTTGGTCAGATGGTCAAGCTATCATGATTAAAGTAACGGAATAACTTTTTTTGATTTTCACCTCATACTCAGTATATGATAAAATACAGCACGTGAAAGTTTTATAGTGTCTGGTGGCGAGGCTGTAGGACAGTGTTTGTTTTTAATTGATTCCGCATTGTCAACAATTGGGGAAATGGTTGCAAATGTTGTACATGTCAACGTGCTTTAATGATTTTTTTGTTCCAAGGACATTATCTTTAAAGTGATGTCATATGGTGATTTCCTTCTAATATCTAGATGTTCAAGGCTGTATAAATGATCCAGATTTTATCCCCAGAGTATTTCTGTATGAATGCAAAATAGTACGTTGCAAGCTAATCAGATCGCAAGGAAACTACTGTTCGGATTCTAATTTATGTCCTTTTAACCTCGGATTTAAATTTGATGATTTTACCAGCCATCAGTAATTACCTCAGATAAAAATAATCTAAAATTGTGTATGTTAAAATCTTTTGCATTGCACGGTTATGGTGCAGGACAAAATATTATATATCTTTTAGTTTTTTCAGCTAATTTTGCAAGTTATTAATTTTTGAAATTATTCTCTCTGCAACATTTACATCACTCACACTAAGCGCTTCAAATGTGGAAAATGTGGAAAATTGTCCAAGTTTCTTGGATATCTCGAAACACAGTAGTCGACTCAACTTCTGTACCAACACGTCCTTCATACATTTGTAACGTTTGTGATCACAGACTTGCAACGCTAAGTGGTATACTATGGCACAAAAGAATGAAACATAATCGTGTTAAAACATTCACTTCTGAAGTTGCCTGACATAATGAATAGAAATAAAGCTATGGATATTACATGTCTTTCAGTTGCATTGAGAAATTATGCCGTTCATTCTGGAGTGTGTTGCTGCCTAAATATTTTGTGTGCAATTTCGTTCCGGTAAAAATCCATATATGTATGTAACGTTCCAATTTGTTCAGGATTTATTCAGGAAAACACAGTCAATGTCCTGCTTCAATGTATCACTCCTGTGCTTACGTTTATTTTTTTTTTGAAATTCATTTACTAAAACAAAATATAAAAAGTCAGTCTACAGCTTATCGGTCAGAAGAACCCGTACTTGAGAGCTGAACCATCTCCGATCCAAAGCACTTCAGGAAAAAGTGACCCTTCCAAATTTGAGGATAAAACTGTATACCGAATGTTTCTAAATTAAGGAAAACGAAGTTGTTGCTTTGAAAAAAGAAATCTATTCCTCCAATAATACCATTTTCTCCGTTTGGACTATTCGACATCTTTGGCCATTTGATGTTCATTAAAAATCTTTTTTTTTTCTGGCACATCCCCACTCAAAAAGTCCAAAATGTTGAATGAGGAAGGTGGCGTTAATGTCAACCTGCTTCATGGCGTCATCAGACCCAGCAATGAATAACTGTTTGTTGATCGTATCATTGTTTTTATATTTGTGTATTTAACGTTTTTAACACTAATTATGCAAAGCAAATCCATATGTACGTATGTCCTGGATCGAGGTGCATTCCTGACAGGAACCACCCGCACTGCAAGAAAATATTTGTAACAATCAAGTCTAGATCCCCTAGTCGCCAGTTTCCATGGGTGACCACGAGTGCAGTTGGGACACGGGACCAAGTCCAAAAGTTGAAGGTCAATCGAGATTAAGTTTCGCAGTATCTTAAATGTCAAAGTAAGATCAAATCTTAGAAGTCGCAATTCCAAAAGTTCAAGTCCAGCTCTTCAGAGACGTTCGATATTGTTAACTTTGCAAAGTCCAGGAAGGCCCTTAGTAAATCTCCTCGGACTCGACCAGGTCAATTTTCATTGGCGAAGTACGAGGACCACGTCAGGGTGGTATATTCCAGCAAAGAAACTTTCCATTAAATGCAACTGTGTATAGTTGACTTCATAGGCTCATGTTTTTGCTTTCAGTCTAACTCTGATTGTTACCAAAAAATAAGTTAGACTTCGAAGAATTTTTTTAATTAATGGTTCTGACAATGTTTAAAATCCACCCTTAATAATAGCAAACATAAAACTTAGAATTCCTAAACATTTTTCAAATAACATTAACCCCTCGACCGCCAGAACTTATGTAGTGTGGATATACGAAAAAGGCTAATCCAAACACGAAATGTGAACTTTCTGAGGGTTATCTGACAACTCCAGAAGAGCGAGCAAAGAACTGCCGAATCTTCACAGGCTTGGACTGTGAACCAAGAGGACAAGAGAGCGACAACTTACTTGTGTACAATAAATAAATACAAATCGCTGTAAATAACACAAAGGTAAATTGGAAATGTTCATCAGTAAAAATCATACACTGGCAATAACGTAGTACAGTATGACACCGTTACTCAATTTGGTTTTTTTTTCCAAGTGATGTGATTCGGAATCAGGAACAGTTAATCAACAGATCATTGCCAAACCGTCTTAGCCATTGTGATCACTCGCCCACTGGCTAACTCCAATTAACATGTCATAAACACGGAAAGACTACATTCAGTAAAGGCGGTGTGCCAGTCATATGGTGATGAACTGGTACGCCAGTACGAATCCAGATCACTAACCTCGAATGAAGTGCAAGTACATAAAAGTGGCTTACTGTACTGCATTATTTCTAGTAAATGATTTTTGCTGATGGCTTATTTCCAATTTATACATGCAACTATAAAAAAGACCACTCTGTTATGAGGGATATTATGTGCTTTATGTTATAAGGGGCATTATGTACTCTATAATGGAGTATGAGCACAGGGATAAAAGTGCTGTAGTACAGATTAGGAGGGGTATTTAGATATTATCTAGCTATGTCATATCCAACGAAGTTTTAGTTTCAACAACTCGTTATTGGGCTTGCAAGTGAAAGGTTTCTCTCTATTCATGATTGGATGTGTCGATCTGAGTCACAAGTTATTGGTTCATTTGCTCGTCTGTCCATTCTTGTTTAACTCATTCAAATATTATACTTTGACTTCAGACCTGATTTGTCTAATATGCAAACATTTTTCTTTTCAGAAATCCAAAACACAGTTACTCGCTTTTGGCAATATGATCAATGACATAGAGGATTTCAGACCAGATCTGGTCTTTACAACCACATGAGTATTCACGGGGAGCGGTTCAAGTGCTAAGTTTGCAAATGCTTTGAAAGCAATTCTAGGCTACAGTTGCATGCTAGACGGCATACTATCCTTAATTAAAATTAACAAGATTTCCACATTACTTAAACACATCACTGAGTCTTGATTAGTTGGTTCCTTGCACTATTATTACACCGCTTAGGAGTAACATCTCAAAGAAAATGCCTGTATTACTATAACTGAAGTGTTGAATAAACAAACCTTTCCGTCTATCGTCCACTGTTATTGCTTGTGTCCGTAGTGATTTTATGGATACAAATCTTCACACTTGTTATGTATCACATCTCTCACCATTAATTACTGGTAGAATTTAGGTATAATTCTTAAAACTGGCTAACAGTTTCATATTGCAGTGCAGCAGCTAAATAACGATTGAGTTGTGTCACTTGCAAACACATTCATCTGAAACTATTCACTGCAACAAATAACGCTCTTGTATTTATCCTGTTCATAATAAATCACGGACGAAACTAAATCCTGTTACTTAAAGTGAACCTTCTGCGTAGGTATGCTGGTTAATTTTTCCTACTCTTTCCATGTGCCCGGAGGACTCTTCTTTAAAGTCCTATCTGTATGTAGTTCTGTGGCACAGTTCGACCTAGCATCCTCTTGGTTTGTAGGCCAAGCCTTTAACAACTCGGCTGTACTTTGCTCTCTTCGATCGAGTTCCCAGGGAACCTTCATGAATCTCACCCTTCTTTTCTGGACTTAGCTATTTTGTATTCTCGCGTAGACATGGTGTGGAAGGGGTTTTTATCAACCTGTTTCATTGCGTCGTTTGAACAAGCAATGAATAACTGTTTGTTGATTGTATGATGCTTTCATAATATAATAATAACGATATAATAAATTCAATTTCCAGCCCACAAGAGGAACATGGGGGTAGGAATGGGTCGAATTATCAACCACTTACGTCCTACCCAACGTTAAAGGATGCTTTTACAAAATAAACAGAGACCAGCACTCGATCTTCAATTGTTCAATTATGTCTCATTGGGTTTTTCAGAATCATGGTACTCTGGCCTTAATAGATGAGGTATAAGGTTTACATTTTTCAACATTCTCTTAAACCCGGTTATAGACAAGGGCGTGACCATCTCCTCACTCAATGAATTGGTCGGGGACCACCCGACATGTAAAGAAGTGCTTACGGCAATTTAACCTATGATTAGGGAGAATCAACTTAAGGCTGTGACCGCATGTTTTGGTGGTTGTGCTTAGCTCAAAAAACGGTAGATCAATTGGTATTTTGTGGTGCAAGATATTGTAGGCTAACACCAAGTCCGCCCTGAGATGCCTTAGCGCAAGTGAATTCATTTTTAAAATGCTTAGTCGTTCGGGGTATGCGTAATTTCGTATGCCTGGCATTGCCTTAGTGAAACGTCCCTGCACGGACTCCACCCTGGCAATGTCCCCCAAATAGCTTGGTAACCAGACCTGGATGGCATACTCCAATAAAGACTGCACAAAGACTTTAAAGGCCCACAGTTGGGTTTCTCGATTGCCAGATGTGAAAGACCATCGGCCAATAGCAGCTCGACGATTTGCGAGCATAGACACATTGCAGCAATGAACATCAGATTTCAGATTTGACTCGAATAGCACCCCAAGATCCCTTACAGAATTCACCGTTTGGAGTACATTTGCCCCAAAAGGTAATCTGACTTCACCGTCTTCCCCACATGGAAATTTAAACATTTATTTACAGAGAGAGGAAGCTGCCATGTAGTTGCCCAGTCTACATCTTCATTAATTCCATGATGTAAGATCTGCAGCTTGTAAGTTGCATTTTAAGTCGTCTGCGAATTTAGCTTGTGCGATTTGTTCATTACTGCATTGAAGATCATTCAAGAAAAGAACAAACAGCAGCGGGCCCAACACAGATCCCTGTGGGAAACGACTAATATCACTTTATCAATGTATCTCTTACCATCAAGTACAACATGTTGTGTTCTGTTGCTGAGAAAGGCAGTGAAGGAGGTTGCCAATAAATCCACATTGGAAAAGCTTAAATAAAAGTTTTGAGTGAACCACTGACTCAAAATCCTTCTTGAAGTCAAACAAAAAGATTTCGGGTTCGAATCCCAGTTCTAAAGCCTCTGTCGACAAATACAAAGACAGCAAAAGTTGTTGCACTACCGATCGCCCAGGCAGAAAGCCAAACTAATCCTTTTTCATTATGTGGAAGTTGTTTATAAATTACATCATTTCATTTTCTATAATGGTTTTCATGATCTTCCATGGAAGACATGTTAGAGAAATGGGGCGATAATTTTTGGGATCAGAGGGATCCCCCTTTTTTGGGACGAGTACAACACTTGCTGTTAGCCAGGCATTTGGCAACCTGCACTCCAGGAAAGACTGATTAAAGATTTTTTCAAGCGGGTCAGCGAGTTGACCGCCAATTTGTTTGTAAAAATAGGCCAATAGGCCATCTGGGCCTGTGGGGTGACTTTGTTTCATTTTATTTGAACAGTTTAAGATACCATTCGACCTAAACTTACCATAGAACACTTTGGATTTCGATTTATTGATGTAAAATTTGGGTTTAGAATTGCGTTTGGATGTTGAAGATCGTCAAGTATACCAATTTTTGAAAATTCCTCATTTAAAATCTCGGCTTTTGCCGAGATATTTGGGTATTTTACATTTTTAACATTAAGTATGCAAAGCAAAAATTAAAAAACAAGCGTGGAATGTTTGCCCAAAGTTAAAAGCCAAAAATTACTTTCAATGGAAGAAAATAACCACGGCGTTGTGAAGCCTTTATCCCACAGCCTTCCTTTAAATTTAACGTTTTTTCTCCCCTTTTTTGACTCAGTATCTTGGCATGTACTTCTGACCATCTGAACAGGTCGATTTAAAAAGGTCATAATACACTGTGAGGGCTCAATACAGAAATACCTTAATGACCCTGAAATATCTGCATACCTCATTGAACTAACAATATTTTAGGTAATTGCAGCTGCGATACAACTATTCAAGTAGCGAGAGTAGACAGTTCTTACTGTTTTAAAAAAATGTTCCGGCTGAGTTCTTTTGTGGTAAAATCATGCTGCAGAGATGGAAGTGAGAGATGTTGTAAGTTCAAGAAGCACTAAGCTTAAGTGGACACACTTAAGCTCAGTGCTTCAGAAGTGTAGTCAACTATGTAATTAAATCAGAAATGTAATCTCACTTCTGATTTAATTACATAGTTGCAAAGGTTACTTGAAATTCGCATTCTGTTCTGAGAAATTTACACTGCATTGCATTTTTCTGTATAACACTACAAATTAACAGATTATAAATAGTATTTACTGTAGTTTAATAGCGATATTGTAGGCCTATATCACTTTCTTATTTTAATGACACGTGGTGCGAAGCTGAGTAAGGGAACTTCTCAGAAGCATGGGTGTTTGATGTCTCTGTTCGTCCGTAGCCACGATATGTTTTGAATCCATTGTCGGATTAATTTCATATTTTCCACCTGCATTTTCTATGCCTACACGTTAATCAATAATATTCAGCAGGGGATTAAGGGGATTTTGGCTTTAAAACCTTAAAATTAATCAGACATAACATTGGCATCAGCTATTATTCATCCCGGACCACTGCACTGTGACTGGGGGTGGTACTAATGACCAAGCTGTCGACGCGCCAGTAAGCCTCAATCCCCCCCCCTATTATTCATGAAATTAATCGAAAATAAATGTACAACTAAAAGCTTGACATATAGGACGGCACTATACAGTCTAGCCATTATCAATTATTAATGGTTGTTGTCTTAAACCATTAATAGTATTCACTGGATGGCGTAATTCACCATTAATGGATGGTAATCAGCATTAATGACTCCAAATGGTATTCAATCAACCATTAATTATCTTCAACCAAGCCTTAATGAATGGTCTTTATTAGTGGATGGTCTTCAACCTTTTTTCAACCATTAATGGACCAATTTAACCCATACGTTAACCATATAACCTTCACGATTTTTTTTAATAAACCATATATATTTGAACTTCTAACATACTTTTTCCATTAAAGCCAAAGGCTCAACAAGAGTTAAATAAAACCTGATGCACGTGTTAAATGCTACATATGGACCTTTCTTTTATGGCTGACATATAAATCCTAAAGGCAACGTAAATAGGTTGACATCAGTTTTTATTTATACTTTTTCCAAATAAAATATTTTTTTATAATTTGTTATTTAGTATATTCCTGTGTATAATTTTTATTTTTCTTCTTCATGTGTCACACACAGTACTTGACAAGGAAAAAAAATTGAAGAAAACATTTATCCTGCAGTCGGTATAGCTTGTTCACATTATTGCCTAAACACATTCACATCCTGCCGTCAACTGTAACCAGCCTTATTATGCCAAACCTCCACTCATTGGTCTGTTTGTGTGAACCGTGTACTGCCGAAAAGACTTTGTAGCGAAAGTAGTTGTTCAATTGTTATTGTGGAATCCTGTTGTTTTAGTGTACTTGTGAATTTTTATTGCACATCTACACTGTTAGTATTGCCCTCCTTTCATTTTAACTCGTAACATATACAGAACTAATAGAACTATTCTGTGCATTTGCAACAATCACCTTCAGGGGCATCATTGCGAATATAATGAGGTTTTAACAAAATTAAAAAGCCTCAATTTTAATTACACCTAAAAGCTTAGATCAGTTTGGATCAGTTTCAAGTTATGTGTATTCCGAACAATTCCGTATGAATGAAATGTTCCCGATTAAAATTGGGGAAAAATTACAGCTTTTAACAACAAACGTATCCATACCGAAAAAAACAAGGGTTACACAGGTGCACCTTACTGTCTCCACATTTTACCCACACAATACTGTAGTAGAATTTCACTAATAATTCTAAACCAACCTTAAGGCCTCCACATTAAACCTTTAATACGTGAATATTTTCTACGTCACTGTTGCTCTTAAGTTTAGAACAGTGAAAGTACTAAGATATTGTTATTTACTTTGCTGTGAAACTTATTCTCATATATTCTCATAATCCCTAATCAACCTTCACGCCTCCACGTTAAACCTTCAATGCTCGAATATTTTATGTGTCCACCGTTGCTCTTAAATTTAAATAGTAAAAGTACCAAGATTTCGAATCTATAAATTTACTCCAGACAGTATCTTGTGAATGTGTGTTTATTTTGTTTTCTGTGAGACTTATTCTCTTTTCTTTTTACTCTTTGCTTATTTTCAGTTTACTTAAGTGACGATGGTACTTTGGTACATCCATGCAGTTGCTGCCATAAGGTCTTCAAGTCCAGAATAGCCCTTATAAATCACTTCAATATCCACAAGGAGAAATTTAAATGTCACGTTTGTGGGAGGTGTTTTGAGTGCAATGCTACTTTGCATATCCACATAGCACGACATAGCCAAAGAAGAAAAACGTAGATGTAGTCTAAATAACGTGTATCGATAAAATGTGTGACTGAGTTGTGAAGAATAAAAGTCATATTAAAAAACCTAAAGGGTTTTCGATGTATTTATTTTTAATTGAAAACTCAAAATTCTCCAAAGTGAAAGGCTGGGAAGCGTCTCCACAAATGAAATGTAAAATACTGCTAGCCTTAGAAAGAACAAGAGAATACAACTATATGGACCCACATTGGGGAGGATATAAGGTATCTACCTGAGGCACGTTTATCCACTAGCAGTAAATCTTTTCCCCTACCTGCCCTCCCTAATGTGGGACAGACAGGACGGTAATAAGTTACGGGCCATTAAAGGCACTGTCGAGGAGTGGCACTTGGCGTGTCGCCGCAGTCGCCGTGAGGAGGTTGTGTTGGCCCGTTTGCGAATTGGTCACACCCGTCTTACTCACTGTTTCCTTTTGCGGGGGTTGACCCTCCTGAATGTTCTTGGTGTCGACGGCCACTTACGGTCCGGCACTTACTTGTTGATTGTCGCCATCTTGATGGTGTTCGTCGTCGGTTCCATCTTCCGCATGACATTGCGCGTCAGTCAGTCTGTCCTCCTGTCCGGTGTTTTTCAATTTTTGCAGGAGGTACAGATGTATGACAAGATTTAGATTAGGGGTTTGAATAACATCTCTGTAATGTGTGGTGCAGTGGCAACCCGGACCACTGCACTGTGACTGTGGTTGGCGCTAATGACCAAGTTGTCGACGCGCCATTAAGCCTCAATCCCCCCCCCCTAATGTGGTACAGAGTTGGACTCTACCGTTCGTTCTTAAACCAGCTGTAGAAATAAATACTGGAGTGTAATGTTGGTTGGAATGATTTGACAATCTGATCTGCATTGATGTTTTTATGGTCCATAAACGTAGCACATCTTTCCTAATTACCCACACATAAATTCTGCAATACCTCCTCATTCCTTTTCATGTTATCCTCCTTTCATCCGTAAATACATAGACTTACATACATAACTACTGTATGAAAATAAAATTCATCTTAGTGAGTTTTATTAATGCTAAGTCAAGAGCATAATATTATTCTAAACATAATTATAAGTGCCAACAAAAATTCACCCTTTGCTTATTTTCTACTTATCTTTAATTTATGGAAGACGATCTTTAATTAAAAAGAGTGACCGGTGCGAAAATGTTTATAAAGGAAATTGATTTCGAAATTTATTTTCTAGTGAACAAGAAGTTATGTACAGAACGAAAGTTGTTCATAACTTGAAATCTGTAATATAATCTGTATGTCAGGGTAGCGTTAGAAAAATGCTGACACGTAAAGAAATTTAGAGGAACTATAACTGCAAATAGTTGATAGAAAATGAACAATTAAATGAAAAACGTTGTATAATGAATACAATAGGCACTGAAAAGCGTGATTCAAAATTGGTCGAAAGTTTTGGTAAATATTCATAAATATCCGTCAATTCTTTATGAATCTGATTTCTGTTAACGGCCACAGATTGTCTGGTTCATAATTATGTTATAGTAATTTTAGTTACCGACCTTGGTCAAAAAAGTACATCTCCACCTTTCATCCGATTACATCCAATTATCTTTTTATTAGAAATGGCATAGTAGGATCAATTCAAAGTTGACATTCACTATAAGTACAAGTAAGAATTATAGTGGTAAAGTCTCAGCGACAGACAAATATCAGTTCATATTTGTAATAAATAGTTTTTATCAGCCATGTTTGAAGAACGACACTGGCTCCTTTCAATAAATTTAATTGCATCCATTTGTTAGATTATAGTCAGCACAGTAGCAGTCAGATTGAAAACTCATACAAATAGTAATTATGACTATCTGGGATGGAGTAATGGCCACAGATTGGATTTTATTTTTGATAAAATATTATTATTGGCCTTGTTTGAATGCTTGGCCTGTGAAGGGACTGGATTATTATGGCTTATTCGACAGCTACGATTCTTTCCATTGTGTCATAATTTTGTTTTTATTGTGACTGTACAGTATACTTTGCTGTGCAAATTAAATGCTAAAATAAAGAAGCAGAGTAATTGGAGGTTTGACATGCTCCCAGCTGTAGCCACTGTACCAGAAGGAGAGACGGTCAATTTTGCTAAGCAATTTCAATTGGATCTTTCACATGCTACAATCGAAATGAGCACGAGTGATCACAGAGCAGTTCACTTCCCCAAAATACCACGGGTAGCTGAGGTCAGGCCTTAGCTTGCAGAGAATTTATCTCTTTCTCGCTTCAATGTCGTTTTAATGCTGCCTGTAGTGATATTTTCCCACTTATTTATTGGGGCAAAACTCTTTACTGTTTTTTTTCCCACATTGTTGTTCTACAAGTCGTTCCATATTGGGAGCAAGGGGCTGCAAACCCAAAACTAAAGATAGAACACGTGGTAGTATTATAATAAAAAATCCATTGTCAGGCCCTTTGGGATCTCTTTTATGCCACCCCCTCTTAAAATGTATCCCACTTTGCTGCTAGATCAAACAAAGATGTAATATTGTAAGAATATAATTAATTTGTAAATAAATAAACACGCATTGAGTTTCGTCATATAAATAAGTGTTTATCATAGAATTAAGTAGGAAACGTTTCAGGTTAGTATCCTGCCATTGAAGTTACATGTAGGCTATAAACTAATGAAATATTCTCTTCTCTTCTAGAGTATATAGCGAAACAAATACCTCACGTCAATTTATCTGTTATCTGTGTGGCCATTTTTGACGTGACACCACTTTCTTGTTAAGCACCATTCTGTGCATGCAGGGTGTTTTAAATATGAAATATCTCAATTTTCAACATAATCTCAAGGATCACAATTTGTCACACATTCCAAAAGAAAAAAGAAACTTGTTCCTTTGTAATGCTTCCGGGTACCAAGGTAAAACACGCAGAGGTATTGAAATGCTCACTGAAGTCAGACATGGAATTCGCAAAACGTACACTTCCGATATAACGGAGAATGTACTCTGTACCAAACACGACAGGTAAACTGTGTTACGTGGTCTAGTGATTTCACACACACTGCCATGATGAGGCAAAGAACTTTACTACTTATTTTGCTACACGTTTTGTTGCGTTTTACGTTTTGTGTATGTCTTTTAATAATGTGGTGTTATGTCATCTGAAAATGTAAAAAGTGTTTGAACTAAATGCAAGCGCTATTTGCAACGGGAATGCAATTATGCAATACCTCACCATAAATTATAATCCTGGTTAAATATTAATAATTTATCTCCCTCACGAGTTACATTCCGAATTGGAAAAAAAACACTGAACGTTTGCACAAGTAAGTTTTATTAGCTTGTGAATACAACCAGTGACTGAGAAAAATAATACATACGCTCCAATGGTATTTGCAACAGGAATATCATGTGACAATAAAAACAGCTGGAAAGATAAAGGCGAAAAAATTATTTGATAACACCACATATGGCATTATCAGCGGCAACACGGACCACTGCACTGTGACTGAGGTTGGCGCTAATGACCAAGTTGTCGACGCGCCATTAAGCCTCAATCCCCCCCCCCCCCTTATCAGCGGCCTTACTACTGAAACAGTGAAACATATTTTGGCCCTAAAACAACTTGGCATATTGCCATTCAGTGGCCCTGCATACTAATACGGAAACTTAAAACCGAATACTTAAATAATATGATACTATTTGTGCGTTTGTAGGCAAATTTGGGGTTATTTGACCCTTATTGTATTATTCTGTGTTGCACTTCGTAAATGAATAGTTTTTTTAATGGGTTGTATCAGTGATATTGAATCATTTTATCAATATAAATTCACAAAGTATTTGTTAACATACCCCATCCTACACTCAATTAGTTGTTATTAAACGATTATTTTTCTAGTTTTCGGCTGAAAAAAGCTCTATTTCTTCAATAACATTCTTGATTTCTAAACCTAACGGTATAATGTATTTGCATTCTGTATTGTAGCTCTTCTTAATCGGTCATCTGAAGCTGGATCACACATATGTGGGGAATATCATAAGCATTATTGTACTCTTAAGAACGTAAACAACATCTCAACTTCCATTTGGGCAAATAAATACAAGTGTAACTATTCAGGCAAGACTTATAATTCGCCCAGTGCCCTTCAAACTGACTGCTGGACTCATCTTCCTCTACAGGAACGTCATTCCTGGACTTGACATCTTTGTGGGAATAAATTTACTTCACACATTGGATTTAAGCAACACAAAAGATCCCAACATTAATCTATATTAATGGTCAAATAATGCAAACGTAATATAAGCTGTTTCATTCATTTGTAATAATAAAAAAACTGTAAAAACTGGTAAGTGTGACATGTGAGTTGAATTTGTGTTTCAGTGGTCGTCAAACATTAATAGAAAGACGTAATACGCATGCTTTAAGATGTCGTTTGACGTGTCAAGTATTTTAGTTGTGTATTAAATTCTGAACAATTTCCACGAGTAATTTTAAACCATTTTGTTGCTCATGATGTATGATTAGTTTTTTCGTCTGAGAGTTAATATTCAAGAACCTCTTTGCTCAATTTTATGAATTTACGAACTTAAATTTACAAATCGTATGACATAGAAAGCATGAGGAAAATGTGGAGTAATCAAACAGTGGGTACAAAACTAAGCGAGGTGCACACATAGACCTACAGATACAACCAGCTCATTAGCTCTGCATTACTACAATGCATTTCAGAAAGAATCCGTGCTATCACGGGAAAGCACTGCAACACTCAACATTTTCTAGCAAATATTTTTTTAGCTTTATGCTGATCCATCACCAGTACAACCTTAAAATGGACACAATAAACAACAAACGAAGACCTCCACACATTTCACAATTAAAAAATGAATTTTGAAACATTTTGAATACCATACTAAGGCTTACTCACCACACCCACGAAAGGATTTTCTTAAATTTGTTCGTGCACCTGAATATCATTAAACTAATATGTATGATGTACGAGTGGATAAAAAACACTGAAGCACAGTATATTAAACAATATGCAGGAATCAACACGCTCCTAGCAATATTCAGATAAAATCAGTACGTTAGCAAATATAAAATGACGATACTACCAAGCGATATTTGCCTTTCCTTTTAGCAGTAGTCGACTTGTAAATTCTATTTACAGTCTAGGTCCAAACTTCTGTTTATTGTCAGCACAAGTTGTTAAATTGCCTGTTTTGGTCGTCCATCTTTGCTTTGTTTTGTATGGGTGTGTGATACTGTAGAACAAAGTTAACCGGTTTATAGTCTTCGCCAGTCAAGTGACGCATCTTACTGACTCCATTTTAGCATTGAAACCTGAAAAGCAGTCAGCAGGATGACTCCATGGGGTGGGAGCATGACCGTAAAGCAATACGACGAAAACTAATCAGTGAAACACTGATTCGTCCATTAAACGCATCAATTTTTATTTGTAATTGTGTGTAATTAATAGTGGATTAAAAAAATTAAAGCATTGTTGGTCACATTCTGAATCTTTATTCTTGAGTCATTAACTACGTAAAAGAGGGGGTTTAAGAATCAATGGATTCATGATCCACATATGTTATATACAAAGAGCGTAATAGCAAATAGAACGGGTAAACAATGCGATAGTATAGAAATTCGTCCGTACTGACGTATTTATTTTTTGCTTTGTAGATGCAGTGACTCGGCTAGCTAAAGGAAGGACATGCGACATATGTGGCCAAACTTTCCGTACTGCCAACTCCCTGGAATTACACAGCAACATGCATACGGATCGTTTCAAGTGCCTGACGTGTGGCAGATGCTGTAGTTCTGCTTCTAGCCTGGAGGAACACAACTTAATTCACATCCCAAAGCAACCCCGTCACCCGTGGCCTTGTCCCATTTGTGGCCATGTTCTGTATTCTCGTCAAAGCCTCCACCTTCATACCAAGAGGAAACATTCTTACTATTGAATTGTAGTGTAGAGGTGCCTTGAGTTACGTAAAATAACAACTGAAGCTATGTTATTCTGATGTGCTGATTATTTAACATTGCATAACTTACAATAATAAATGAAGCTCTGTGTTTTCCGATGTGCTGAATTGTTAACATTGTTTTGCATTGTAATTTTTTAATATCTAAAACAACATTGAGGTAACACTTTGGTTATCTGTTGAAGAATCACCCGATTGAGGAGAATTTCGGTTTTCAGCCTCCAGCCTACACAGATGAGGCAGTGAATAATAAGCCCAGCCGTTTTTAAAATGATCTTGTTACCTTAAATTTCAAGTTCCTGCTGTAGAAATGGGACATACTGGATTACTGATTACTGACTAACTAACACCTGGAATGAAAGTCTAATTAATATCTGATTTTAGTTAATCTCTTGTGTAAAATTATGAGTACTGACATGTAATTTGAATCGGTCTGGTTGTTTTCCCAAGTAATGGTAGGAGGCAAACCAGAGCCGGCAGAGCTGTGACTGCTACATCAAAAGCTATGCCATCTTCTGATGGAAACTGTTGTTCTAGATAACTTGACATTCTGCTTGTCTCTTCGTAGGCTACTGTGACTACCAAAATATTATTTTTTTGCTCCACGAAGTCATATTGCCTTAATAGTCGTACTTGCATTATGAATCAGGCAATTATCAAAATAATTGTCTTGAATTATATTACGACATGTAGCTTCAGTTCTTTGTCTGTTTAACACAAATGGTTAAGAATAAAACTTTGGTTTGTTGTATTTACTACTTGCGCTACAAATTTTGAAAAGATGGGAAAAGGGCAAATATGGAATGGGGAAAAGTTGCCGCCCGAGGGAGATAAGTAACATTTGCTCCAAGACATTGGGATGGGGTGGCTAGCTCCTTATCCGGGTTCTTGGGGTGAAGGTTGGTCAGGGAAGCTGAAGATTAAAAAAAAAAATCAGTACAAATCTAGACTTTTGAATGATTTGTTTTGTTTTTATTCCTATTAAGGACGATCTTAAAAACAAACTGATCCTAATAACAAACTGCTGTCCATTCCCCATTTTGGAGTCCATTTCACCTCTAATATTTAGCATAAAACCCTGTACCATTAAGTAACAGATCAAATTACGTAATATTTCACAAACTCTGTTAATGCATTTATGCGATGTCAATAAATGCCACAAAAACTAGTGGATAAGCATACTTGAGCATACTTGAGCATACTTGAGCATACTTGTGGGTTCCACAAATTGTTGTACTACATTCGTACGGCCACGCACAAAATTGGGTATAGGAAACGATAAAAAATTATCAAAACTGTTAAATAATAATGGGGTCTTTGGCACCGTTATAAATTGGATCGGTCGGCAGAAAATAGGTCTAAGTATAACGAATGTAAAAGAAACTACTCTAAGTATATTAAGGACTGTCTCTATTTAAAAGAAAAACGTATTTTAGATGAAGGGAACTTATCAGCACTGTTTCGTTTTTATCGGCAAAAAACAAATGTAACTCGATCCATACCACCACTGAGGATAAATAACACCTTGCTTAGCGACCCAGGAGAGAAAGCCACAATTTTAAACGAAGAATTTTCTAGAAATGGGGTGGTTGATAATGATCGGCTGCCTCCCACCGAAAATTTGAATGTTGCCCGAATTGAGCAATGTTGCTCAAGCGTAAATTTTACTGTTGAAGAAATAATCGCGACCATGAAGCAGATGAAACTAAGTCATGCTGTCGGCCCGGAGGGTCTTTCTGCTTTTTTTTATAAACAAATCTGCACTCAAATTGCTGTACCATTAAATCATATCTTCCATCTCTCGCTCTCAACGGGTACCATACCGCACATTTGGTCCACTGCAGATGTTGTACCAGTTTTTAAGAAGGGAAACCCTGCTGACCCCAAAAATTAGAGACCGATCTCCCTAACGTCTGTACCATGTAAAGTTATGGAAACAATTGTTCGCCATGCGATGATGGAGCATGCAAAAAACTTCAATATCATCAATAATAAACAGTTTGTTTTTTTGCCGGGTAGATCCGCTGTCCATCAGCTGTTGCTGGCACTTGATAAGTGGACTGATGCTGCTGACATTGGTATTAACACGGACATTATCCTGTTCGACTTTAGAAAAGCATTTGAATCTGTGGTACATTCAAAGCTTTTGTTTTTGCTGGAACGTTATGGTTTCAGGGGAGATCTCTTAAATTGGCTGAAGGCTTTTATCACTGGCCGTTCCCAATGGGTTGTAATTGGTGGAGATTTCTCCGAAAGTAAGAAAGTAATTAGTGGTGTGCCCCAGGGCTGTGTTCTGGGCCCTCTGCTTTTCGTTTTTTTTCTAAACCACATGTCATGTAGGGATAGCAATGAGAGTCAAGAAAAGTTTGCAGATGACCTTAAGCTGCATTCTCCAATCATTGAAGTCTCTAACACATACTCTCTCCAGCATGAAATAAACCTTATTGGAACGTGGTCGGAAACTTGGCAGCTGCCATTATCTGAAGATAAATGTCTCTGCTTTCAAGTTGGCAATGTAACAACCCCTCCAAATTACGTTTTAGGTACAAAAACATTACATTATGTAACTAAATTAAAGACCTTGGAGTGTGGTTTAACTCAGACCTCTAAACATCTACCCATTGCAATCATATTTCAATGGTGGCGCACCGCAGGTCCGCCATTGTGCACCGTTGTTTTACATCTGGAAACTTACATACCATCCTCCGAGCATACAAGCTGTACGTTTGCCCAACCGTTGAATATGCTTGCCAGGTCTGATCGCCCAAGCTTTTGAAGGACATTGACAAAATTGAAGCAGTCCAAAGACGATTTACGAAATGCATGCCTGGAATGTATGGGAAATCCTATATAGAACGTTTAGAATTCCTAAAGCTGGACTCTCTGGAGCTTCGCAGGCTGAAAGCAGACCTGATTTTGACTTACAAAATAATTCATGAACAACTGCCAGTCGTACTTCCTTTTTTTGAGATAAGAACAGAGTCTAGAACTCGGCGCCATAGTCTGAAACTGGTAATTTCCCAGTTTCAAATTAAACTGTTAGGAAGTCTTATTTTAGTATTCGTATTGCTCCAGTTTGGAACTCTCTGAGCGAAAACATTGTTATGGCCCCATCAGTGGACGTTTTCAGACGACTTCTTAATGGTGGCTGTTTAAAGTCACATTTGCAACGCCCAGAGTTTTGTCCCTGAATACACTCCATTTGTAGTCTGCAACTACGAAACGTATCCAAAAATGTTATTGTTTAGACAAAATATCTTTGATATTGCATGCTTTTACCTTTTAGCCTATCGTACATAATTTTCCGGAAAGATGTTAGTGGTCGCTTGATTTCGACCCTTTCTAGCCGTTTTGCGTTTTAGTGGCAAAAAAAATCTTATCTATCTATCTATAAGGTTTAAAGATTACGAATCTCGTTCACCAAACGTATGAGTAAAATTGTGACATCCTTTATAAAATTCTCTTTGTTTCCCTTAAAAAATTGTGATATCCTTTATAAAATTCTCTTTGTTTCCCTTAAAAAACTATCTCCTTAAAACGAAATTTGGAATAGAGAAGTGCTAAATATGTTTTTAAAATTACTTTCTGAACACTTTGACAAATCAGTGTATGTTTAGCATTCAACCCCGTACCATTAACAGATTAAATTACATTGTCGTCGTCAGCTTGCAGAATCTAGTATTATTGCTGTTTTTATGTATCTGTAGCGTTTAAAAGTGTAGTATATGCTTGTAATTGTAATAAACCTTTCGTGCTAAATCGTTTTGTAGGCAGAGAGTTAGAGCTACTAGCACGGACTCTATTTTTATTGCTTTTAAGCATTTTGTCGAAACCTTTGATGTTTAAAATCTGTACTGAGCACGGTGTCAGTACCTGTTTTGGTATAGCACTCAACCATAAACTACTGCTTGTCCGTATTTCGTCGGATATGTTACCAAATAACTGAAAATTTAAATGTATGCAGTGTATGAATTGTGGGAAGGATTAATGTTTGGCCAATAATGTTGAAGATATTTTCAATTATAAGTCTTCTTATGTATTCGAGAAAGTTAGTTTTGTCTATACCTATTTTAGTATATTTCATAACCATAAACTACTGTATCTCCGTATTTCGTCAGAAGTGTTGCCGAATAACTTAAGACTGAATTGTGTGTAGTATATTCATTGCAGGAAGCGTTAAGGTGTTGTCGAAGAATATTAGAGATTTTTCTAATTTTAAATCTTCCTATGTATTCAAGACAGTTAGTTTTGCCTGTACCTATTTTAGTATATTTCGCAACCGTAAACTAATGTACTATGTCCATATTTCGTCAGAAGTGTTACCAAATAACTGAAATGTTGGAAGTTTTACTTAAAACTGAAATATATTCAGTCTATACATTGTGGGAAGGATTAATGCTTTGCCTAATAGTATTGAAGCTTGTCTTCAATTTTACTTATTTCTTATGAATTCAACAAAGTTAGTTTTGCCTATAACTATTTTAGGGTTTCACAACCATAAACTACAGTATGTACGTATTTCGTCGGAAGTGTTACAGAAAAACTTAAAAGTGAAAATTATGTAATCTATGTGTTGCAGGAAAGATTCTTCCAATAATATTGGATATTTTTTCATATTACCTGGTGACCAGGCTTTTTTTTTTATTTAGGTTATAAAATAGCAACTACAATTTGTATGTTTTTGGCAAAGATTTCCTGTGACGCTTCAGTTTAGGATTGTGTAGTGCTAAAGGTAAATATTTAGCTTAAATGTAACGGGAAACCCTCATTTGTAATGCAAATGGTTTAAAATAAACAATTTTATGGATCACATTTGTTTTAATTTCGCTCATAAAAAGTGACCAGGAATGGGTTTGAGAAGCTGAAAATTTATTTCATGGCCTTAGTAATTAGTCTTGAATTAGTACTTGTGCATTTGTGCGTAACCATCCTTGTTGCAGAAAATGAAACTTCTAAATTCAAAGACATAATCAATGACATGTCCTGTTTTGGTTTATGTATCCCGGAATCTGGATATTCATGCTTGTGGTTCAGAGAGAACTGCATTGGATTACTCCAAAGAAATGGTATGATTGCTTAAACTGCGATTAAACAATTAGAAGATTTAAACTGTGTTCTGTGCAGTGATTGGATTAAAGTGGCATGAGGTAAAAAATGCTAATGATGGATTTATTTTGTGAGTGAAAACAATTCCGAGAAGTTGAAGGTACCCTTCTGATTAGACCAGTGTATTCACCAGTGTACATGAATAAAATCTTAAAATAAATGTATACTTAGAAGGAAAAAACAAAGACAACAACAAAAAATACAGGGACCACACCCAGCTAGGGTCCGCCATATTGGATTATGATGTCAGTTCTGAAGATGATGTCATAAGGAGCTAGCAGGCACTGCAGGCACTGCCAGACTACCTTGTGTAGATAATGTGCACTCACTGTACAAATTACTGTGCACCACAGTAGCCTCCACACGACTTGTGCACTGACAGTGCACAGTATTTTCAGTGCCAGAACTTATTCATGACACACTTTGCATCATACCAATACACACTTTGTGTACTTCAAGTGCTCAGGTAGTTCGATGGCTGAGATGGTACATAGCGATGCAATTAATTATTATTTTGGGTTAAAAGTAGCAGGCAGATGGCATTAAAAACTGGAGTTGTGACAACACTTTTTGTTTATGGTTCCTTAATAACTTCCATTAACTTTTATCTTGTATATACTTTTGTGATTATCAGTTGATAATATAGAAGTTAGAACAATGTTTACTGTGGTCTGAGTGTGAATCCCTAACTATTTCACGCAGTGCATTTACTGGAGTTCCAATCTCTTTTCGTTCTTTCTCATCTTAATACCTATCTATGTACCTAGGAATATAAGTAAGGTCTGAAAATCATGAGGACAGATGCTACAATACACGTGTTGTAAAATTTAATTCATACTATTTTTCGTAGCAACTATGCCTATTTGAATTTTGCCCTGTGCTCTACGAACAACTCCAACACAAATCTCACCGAAAACTGGGAAACAACCACGGGCAAAACCAAGCCACGGGCAAAACAAAACACTGGGCAAATCCGGGTACAATGCTAGTCTAAGCATATAACTAAGGTCTGAAGATCATAATTAGATGCTACAATACAGGTGTTGCAAAATTTAATTCAACTATTTTTCGTAGCAACTACACTTACTTGAATTTTACCCTGTGCTCTACGAACAACTCCAACACAAATCTCTATGAGCACATCTGGATAGCTTGCCACCGTGCGTGACATCTGGTTTATAATTGGTGAAACAAGTGACCGTGTTACTGTAAAACGGCAGTAGTACTGTTTTGATTAACATTTGTAGTTATTTTCTGCGTCTTCACACTAAAAGAACTTTCACTGCATTAAATTATGGTAAATGGCTCTGTGTTGTTCGTTTAGTGTTTGGGACCACTATGTGTATACATCCTGTTCCCTTACAGCTGCTGCTAAAAATCAACAGCCATCCAATAGAAAATGCAAATATCTCAGAAAGTATTTGTGGTGGAACTTCATTGTTGAACTTATAAATTTCCTGCACCCCCATTGTCATGAAACCAACAAACCAACACACAAAATCCAAAATCAGTTTAGTATTAGACCTCGCTCACTTTGCTTGCTTGGCCAAAAGAAAGCAAATGATGGCTGACTGAGTGCCTGTTGGTACTCCTTGTGATTCCTTTGTAATTTTTTTATTTCAATTTACATTTTTTTTTAAATTCTGTATTAATTTTACATGAGTAGAGCCTTAACTATCCTCAACCTGTAATGCCTACTGTTTGCTGCCTTTAACTCTTTATCTTATGATTGATTCTTAAACCTATGATGGATTTACCTGGTTTGTCAAGTTATCAGATGCTGTTGCACTTGTAAACAATTTGACTGTAGATATGAGAATAGCAGCTACATAACTGGCATAAAACAGCGAAGACTGATAGGACACGGTTACAAAAACTACACTATATGCATTTAAACAGAAGCAAACAGCATGAAATGCAATATTCATAGTTAGGAGAAATGCAAAGGTATCTTGAATAGATGCAGCCAGAGTATGTAGTTGCTTATAGCGAACATGAATATCGATTAATTGTTGCAATAATGGAGAAGATGACAGTAAGTGTCGAGATAGTGCTAAATTTAGTGCAGAGAAATACTTAGCACACATTCTAATAACAACTGTGAAAAAGAAAACAGTGAAAAACTCAGCCATTTGCATGCTAACCGAAAATATAATCGAAGTAAATTGTTTAAATTGTATTATGCTATTGTTGCCTAAATCGGGCAGTGGGGTCAATGAAAATATTATAGTGATTGATAGAGTTGTACTGAGTAGATTTAAAAAAAACTGTAACCAAATAAATTCAAACTGAAACTGTATTACACTAAATTCATTATTTAACAAGTCATCACTTTTGCATAGGAGATCGAGGAGCCTAGCAAAGCTCTTCTCATTAAAAAAACAAAAAATATAGACAGAAAAGAGGTAAGAAAGCCAGACAGTGTTAGAGATAATCAATATAATGCTGTCAGTATTATTCTCCTGCCCTAGATATGTACGGATATCTTCATAGAAAGAACTTGCAGTGTACAAAGTTAAAAGGGGAATTAAAAGTTTGTATAATTGAGACAGAATTGTGATACAATTAATCTTTTGCTTGGTTTGGCTGAATGTTGGAAAACCAAAGTTCCATGAAATTAATCCAAAGACCTTGGCCAAAACTATAACTGGCCGGCATATTCTGTAACTGACTGAGGAAGAGCAGGTCCTTAGCTGCGCGGTAAATGATTGAACGTGAAGAATACTTCTAGGCTGTCCATGTTGTACTGGATCATTCATTTTCTGATGTTGATCTAAAAAACGAACCAAAGATCAAACTTCATACGTATCTTCTTACCAGACCTGATCGACTACCTCAAGTACTTGGCTGCATATGAAGTTGCTTTTGTGGAGGTAAAGTTATGGTTTATTATCGAGCAGTCAGAGTAATTTATGGTCATTGAATTCAGATAAGTGTTCCCTGCTGCTGTACCATTGCGCCAATTTCCTCCTACGTTCTTTCTTCCGGCAGAGTGGTTATTCGTAGTCTTCCATCATTATGGTTATCGATCACTATTTTCCGTCCATCACATTAATCAGAATACACTACATCGGACGTGCAATGTTAACGAAACGCCCCCACTATTAAAAAGATTTATTGTGTTAGTGTACATGCATGATTGTTTCACTACTTGTCTGGAAATAGTCATATATATTTTTTAATGGTAGCAGGAGCAACCCAGAGTAGTCATCAACACATGACGACGATACAAGTAGATGGCTGCAAGAGCTGTTTCTTATGTTCACAAAAGGCAACACTCTCAATTCGTTGCTTTGAATAATAGCATTCGTTTCTGAATTCCTATGTTGCTTATTTGAATATCACTGTGGCTACGGTTTTCTTTATTTCTTTCTAATGCAGCGGCAGTACCATTTGGAGTCTCATACCTAAAAAGGCTCCAATGCCTTACGTGCAGATGACAGAGTAAGTTAATTAATCAACATATCAATAAGTCTACAATTCAATGGTTCACTTTTGGTTGCTAATGATTCTTAATGGATGTGTCATTCTTATCATGGTACTATGTGTTCTCCCTTGGTTCTTTTTTACTATTGACAGGTTAGGCTTTACAGGTTAGACAAACATTGTTTGGCGCTGACATTATTTTTTACTGGCTTTTATCAACGGCCATTAAAATAAATCAAGAACCTTGACATTTCCTGTATTTAGCGCAACCCAGCTAGCCTCTGAACTTAATGTCCTACTGGAAGATAACGATCCACTTGGTACATTCATTTCCTCAGTGGAATCAAACGACATTTCTAATAGCTCCGAAACAGAATTACTTTATCGATTTACGATTTGTGTGGTTCTAATCGTACCAAAGTTATCATTCTTTGCCTACCCCATCGACCTCGTAAATCTGGTATTGAAATTGACAAGAAAGTCGTCCACGTCAACCTTCTGTTCTGCCAGATGTGTGTGAAAAAGTATTTTTACTTTGTTTCAGTTGATTAAAGCATTTTTAGGATCATACCCTCATGGCCCGTGACTTAACCCATCTTACCGCCTTGCAGTTCGAGGTCTTGAGAATGCATACTCCCTTCGAAAACAGCACTGTATAACGGGGGTTACCCCACCTTTTGTTCCTTGCCACCAGTACTTTGAAGAACCTCTAAATGCAAGAAGTGTCATTAGGAACGTTGGCTCCTTTAAGGATCTTGTAAACAATAATACTTTTCATATTATTTTTGTGGTCAAATGTTGGTTCACTAGTAACTTTACAGATTGTATGCTTATAGATATTTTGGGTCTTTTCCTTGCACATGACGACCAGCTGGTTTACATGACCTTTCGTAGGATATCGTATTGGTAATTACGACGTGATTGTAGTTAGACGTGATAGCGGTGGCTGGGGAAGTGGTATTTTTGTCGTCCATCAGGTTGAAATCCCACTCGCCCAGGTAGAGTTATCCACAAAGATTAGACCCCTCAGCCGCCGCCGTCAGCTGAATCCGCCACCGGAAATAAGGCAGCCGAATATTCGCCTCATTTTTGTTCGGCTAGCCATTAACCAGCCGCCACCAAAAACTGTAATTTTTATTTGGTTAAATTTCACACACAGGTCGTGATTCGGTTTTGTTTTTGGTGAAGAGGGTGAATGGTATCTTGAATCTTCTAAATCCGAATCTGAAGTACATCCCCAATTCGCCAACCCGTTATATCGTGCGAGCAATAAAACATGACAGAACCGGATATTCCCTCCCATTTATTCTTGAGGTCGGGGTACACGATTTCCATCTGCTCTATGCAAATAGGAGCGTTGACTAAGTACGCAATACATGAAGGGGGAAGGGCGGATTCAGAAAATGTGGTATGATTGGTTATGATGTGGAGAGGGAGTATGATAAAGTGTTACGTAACATAATAACTTTCGGAAAATTCTTTTTACATTTTTTCCGAGGCTTTTCCAATGGCTTTATTTCTGCACACGACCAGTATAGCTACGATTTACAGCATATATTATTAGTTTTGTTAAAATTTGTGTTTACATAGTTAAAACTTAGTGTGGCATAAAACTAAAAGCTTTAACATAAAAAAAAATTATGTTGCTCTCATTTTAATGTACAAAGTGACAAAATTAGTGTTGGCTAAGCCGATAGTGGCCGAATACATAGACGACTAAGATCAGCTAGCCGAAAATAATAACAAAAGGACTAAACATTCTTTGTGTTATTATTAATATTTATAACGTAATGCTACGTTTTGTCAGCTTATCAGTTTATCAATTCATAAAATTATTTGTCTCCAACAAGAAGTTACAGACGATGCTGCGTCGGCGACTTTCTTCCTTTAAACACGCGGCATCAACTACGCATTGCTGAAATCCGCCGAGAAATGGTGCTGTGTGTGTTCCTGTACTAATTTTTAATTGTTTGCTAATAATTACCATGGGATCGAAATACGGTAATAATTAATATTATTTATGCTAATAGATCGCCGAAGAAAAATTATAATATACTAGTGTAAAAATTATAAAGTGTGATGTTAAAATATGAAAATCGTAACGAATACGTCGAGTTTTCTGCTGGTATATATGCGAGTCAGAAACCGCAGCCGTTAACTAGCATCTGGCGTCTGTTTTAAGCTTAGCTCGGTAAGTTGCGCATGCACAAAACTAAAACCCCGGTGTATAATCGGGTGATTACACCACACTAGGTCGATTATACCCTGCTTCTCTACCTTCCTCCATGATAGCAAGCAGGATACACTCATTATTATTATGAATACAACTCACATAAGCTTTAGTAGACGTTTTGAGGATAGTATTGTGTAACTTAAGTCTTATATCAGGCTGGAGCAGCAATTTAGCAGCAGCTGCTATTTTGCATGCATGTTGGATTTGCCTGTGGATAAATGACGTCACACTGTCTTCGGTCATTATGTGATGGAGCTTAAGAATATTTCTAGTAATACATTCAGACTGACACTTTTTAAAATGGTTTTACTACACCGTTACACAATTACGTTGCACCTTTACTGGTGTAATGTAAAAAATTAAATTTTGATCACCACGTTATTACTGGTAAACACATTACGGGGTTTGTTAGTTTATTTCACTACATATGAATAAATTACTCACCTTGCTATTACGACATAGTTATAATGTGGCTATAATCGTACACCGCTCTTTTTGTAGAAACATTGATCTCATGCTAACTCGTATGTTCCTGTTATTCTTTGTCCCTTTCGAAAATGTTGCTATGGGCTTTTAGGCCACATAGTTTTCTAAATTTTGTAATGGATTTTATTACAAAAGAGACTTACGATTTTGAACATAATTAATTTAAGAATATTCTATTTAATTCACTTTGCAGGAACAAAACTCTTACATTGAAAATTCGATGTTAACATAGATAAACAAGTGTAACGTAACACTTATTATTTATAGTGAAGAATTTTTTGTTATTGTATTGAAATGAAATGTGAAGTTTCCCCATTTACATCCGTTTTATGCTTAATTTTTTTTCAGATTCGTTCAACATTCTGCATTTCATTGAAGATTTGCCACACCGTTGCATGACTACTACATCTGGACAACCCCCCCCCCAGCATCTTTGCCCAAAAACGTTTTTATCTTTTAAGTCCCTTCGACACCATTTTAATATTCATGAAGAACGTTTCAAATGTGCTGTTTGTGGCCACTGTGTTGCGAGTAAAGCAGTTCTTTACCGACACATAAGACTCAGGTTAAACATAAGACTCTCTAGACACGAGCGTCTTGGTCTCACATAAGGACACTTACTTCATGCACATCGTCAACCTTTTCACACATGGAACTATTCCCAAAAGTCATGTCAACTTTTCTTTTGGCCAAAGAAAGTTAGAAAGTTGTTGCTGTATGCATTGCTGGCTGATTTAAGATTTATTTCAAAATTAATTAGTTTCAAACCTAGCCTACTGTTTTTTTTTTCATTAAAAAAACCCTCTGGCTTGATTATAGAAAAATTCCAGTTATCCATAAAAGCCTATGTAAAAGTATTATACGTGACATATAATCATTTCCAGTAAAATAAAAAAAAGTTTTGTAACTTGTCACAAGTTTTTCTTCAGCAACAACACAATTAAAACGTAGTGTATCATGCTCTTATGTAACAGCGTGTCATACTTGTGCTGTCGTAATTCCCACCATAATTCGCCCAGACAATGAAGAATAGAAAGTATGCAGACGCAATGGAAATAGCAACGAGTAAAATAGGTATAGAAATATTCCCATTGGTATTGGGAAAAAAAGAATCTCATCGAACTTTCCATTAAGCCGTATTTGAGCTAAATTAAACAAAGTGAAGTGGCTATTATATCAGTGGCAAATAAGCTAAACGTAAGTGCATTGTTTGAAAACTATGTACAATGTCAGTTAGGTGGAAATTAAATGCTTATTCAGGAGGGATTTATCGCTAAAAATACACTAGATGTGCAGCTCGCCGTAGCCCTATCATTTACAATGTTATTCATTCCACTACTACCTGAAGAAACTAATGGATAAAAGTTCACAGCACTGAAGCCAAGATTTTCATTGAAGCAAAGATTTTCAGTGCCCGTTACTGTACAGCAACCTCAAATAATAGGCAAACTAAAGTAGAACACTGTGTGACAGATGGCATGACCTCATAAAGAGCTTACATCTAGGACATTACGTTTCACAAATTTACTACTGATAGCTAATTCAAATTCAAAATTCTTGCCAAAATGTGTTCATCAACCACTTAATTGGAACCAGGATGTTTAGCAATGTCATCGTATAGTTTTCTATCTTCACGTGAAGAAACGAATGTACACAAATCGATGTAATTAATGTACAGGTAAATTAGAAGTAAGCCATCAGAGAAAATCGTACACTAGAAATAACGTAGTAGAGTAATCCACCTTCATGCCTTTCGGTTTCACTCGAGTGATGTGATAATGATTAGTACTTGCAATCGAATGCATCACCAAATCACTGCTACACCCGCTTTACCGATAGGGTCACTCATCCACTGGCATTTTTAACCCATTGTTAAGGTCACAACGATGACCAGGACAAAGAAAAGAATTGTTCGTAAGCAATGGAGAGGAAATACAAATAAACATACACCCACAAGGCTCAACGAAGGAGAAATAAATAAACACAGATAAATAATTCACCAGTCGAATCCAGGTCACATCACTCAATGAAAACATAAGTCAATAAAGGTGACTTACTTTATTATGTCATTTAAATGTACGATTTTCACTGATGACTTATTTACAACTTACTTTCCCGTGAAGATCTACAAATTTGCCAGATGTAATTTTTCAGTTCTAACATGCTTCTAGAAAGCCATGCTTTTAGCATTTCCTATCCGTTGCTTTCGTGCTTTTCGATGATTATAACATTAAATTCACACGTCCTTTCTTCTTTTATTTCACAAATGCATTGGCATAACCAAACATAACAAAGGCATCATTATCATTACCAATTGTGTGGCAAAGTATTCAAGTCTTCGGATGTTCTGCGCCATCACAAATACATTCACGAATAGCGTTTTAAAGGCAGTATTTTTGGAAGATGCTGTGAGAGTCAAGCAGCATTACTGCGTCACTGTGCAGCGTTGCATCGTACTAATCCAACAACTTTGTATCATACGTAACTTCTAGAACCATCGCCTGATTGTAATAGAAAATAACAAATCTCTTTAATAAATAGCAGAAGTTAGAGTACAGCTCAGATGTGTCATTTAATCCCAGAATTTAAAAAAATTCCAAACCAATTTGTTCTTCTAATAGTCCATTCCAGTCAATACCATCCTTGTAGTGTGAGAGACTATCAGAATTCTTTAGCAGCTATGGAATGTATTCTCACCTATTTTGGACAATATATCGATCACCTGCTATGATCGCAAGTTTCCCAGTTTCAATCCCAACTTTGCCTGAAAACTTAATGGACTTCTTTCTGCTTCAGTTCGTCCGTGTTCAAAATTCAGTCGGTTCATCTAAATGATCATTAGTTTGCTTCAGATGAGTTAATGCTGAAGGATTTTTTTTTACAAATAGTAATAATAATTAAAGGCATTAAATATTACGGAGAAGTAAAAAATATTAATAAACCCTCAAATTTAGTTTGGCAGGGGACAGAATTTGCTCTCTTTATTCTCCTTTCGAAATGACATTTCAGCTAAAAATCATTTTTCCAGAACGGTGAATTTGGAGTATAAGATTCACATCGCTTCGTGATGTTCACAATTATTCAATTTCGTGGACTTCCAAAACAACCAAGCAGACATGCTGTGTAGGAGTCGATCCTGATGATGGGCATTGGGTCACCCCCAAGTTATCAGTTCAGAACGACAAAGATGTGTTCATGAACTCCTAAACTACTGAAAGTGGTTTAAACGATAATCTTTGCCACTAGACACAGATTATCCGTAGATTTTTTCCATCACTACTCGCTACTCTTAATGAGTGAAGTGTGGACTGCCATTAGCTGAAAATAAACTTAATTCACTTTATAGTATGTTTAAGTCAATTTACTTAATAGCATGTATAAGTCACACCCTTACATTCTTCTGTATTGCTGATTCTTTATATAATTCTGTTGCAGATGTTGTGATGATTGAAGGACCATTCGTCCATCCTTGTTATCAATGCAACAGAGTCTTCAAGTCCATCAAAGCACTTCAAAACCACACAAATATACATCTTGAGCGATTCAAATGTCTTGTATGTGGAAAGTGCTCAGAAAGTAGTGCTCTGCTACGTCGGCATGCTTTAACACATGAGAAATTCTTATTTTCGTCAGAGTAAGACTATTAGACCAGTATAGGTTTCTATTGGAGCAAAGAAAGTTGACTGGAGAGCCAATGAGCACTGTCTTTATTAAGGTGACAAACACCAACAATATAAATTGTATTTCCAAGTTTTATAATTTTTTAAGACAAAAATTGAAAGCAAGACAATTTCCAAATGTATAATGTGATTCAATAAACATCATACACCCATTTGTGCAATTGTTTCAATTCATAAAACTGCAACGCAATTGCAACAGGGCTTTCATTCCCTAACACACTGCATTTCAAGTACGTATTTATAATTTGGCAAACAAAACATTGTTTAAACGAAGGCGACATTACCAATGGTTTATTGTTTTTAATGCTATACCATTTTTTTAAACCCTTTTTGAGAAATATCAGCCAGGTTGGAACAAAGTTTAAACAATTTTTTTTTGTAAAATATTATTGTCATTTACAATAAACCACAACACAGCAAACTGCTATACTCCTGTACTGCTATGCTGCTATATTATACTGCAAACTGCATTCACGGAAGCTAAGAAATTTCATTTTTAATGAACCGAGTTTTCGGTAGTTTTTTTCTCTTTTTAAATTTTTATTTCATCGATTTTACAAATGTCACCAGCGAGTTAGTAAACAAAAACCTTTAGATTAGTACTGGTCTTCTTTTTTTTTTTTTTTTTACCAATTGTTACATATAGGGTTACATTTTAATCCGGGTTAGTTTTTTCACGAAACTTATTCTATTTCGTAGCTCTCACATGAAACAAAAAAACATATAAATGCCTCCATGTGATTTTAAGTGTGTTATTCAGTTCGAACTTGGTTTGGCACTTAGACAGGGCAATAAACATGCAATAAACATGAGTTTTCTGTCGGCATGCAATACGCAACATGTATCATTTACTTCCCACAGTAATAGGATGCTAAACCAAATGAGCTCGATTACAGTGATAAATTAATGTAGAAGTAAACATATGTTCGTTGCTATTTGGACTTAAATGTCAGATTTCCTTTGTGCGAATTAAACCCTCAACTTTTGAGACTGAAGGCGGAAGCCGTACTACTCCGCCATATTGACACGACCTAAGGAAACAGGAAAACAGGAAGTAGGCAGTATTTAACATACGTCATAATCAAACATTTTTTTAATAGTAACTGGTGGCCAATGCTTGTTGCAGTGCCATCATACCAACTGAACCCAAATGAATATAGAGCACCGTCATCGCTGTCCGTTGCTCATGGCAACTGAACAACGCGTGCCGCCATCTTTTAGTGGTGGTGTAAATAATCACGTATGAAGCAAGCAGACGACGTTACCTGGTTTAGCCATGGAGGAAGGAATTCGCTGGAAATCGGTGGAAATCTAAACAAGGACCAACCCTCTAATGCTCTTTTGTTGCTGCAAATAGAAATTCGACAATCGTTAACCATCTTGATGGATAAACATGACACCAGCGCTGATGGCACGAAACAAGCCAAAATAACAAAATGGCGGAAAGCCAAGCCGTCTTCCGCAACAGTCTAGCCAGAGGTCGGGCTCCACGGCCACATGATGACAGTACCGCAGCAAACTGTGACGTCACAGGTCACTGCTCTATACAATAAAGCCGAAAATAAGTAACAACACGCTTTATGTGAAATGTGACCCACGTAAATTTTTCAGTATTTTTTTTTAATAGTCACCAGGTTCGTGACATGGTTTCAGCTGGAATCACGTCAACTCTTCAAAGAGTTCACCACGTGCTTTTTACTACGTTTAGGAGCATGAAGGTCTACTAGTTTGTCGCATAGTACGATTTTACAGAACACCTAAAAGTGCGAGATATCGATATTTTCCTTATTAGATGGAAAAAGGAAATGACGTATTGAACTGATCAGACCATGCTAATTTTGCATAGGTATTAATTGGCTGCAAGGGTGTTATTATAATTTACATTACACCATATTTTCTAGACCTCCTTACACGACTTGTTAACACGCAATCGTTCAACCCATTAGCGACATTACCTGCTATGACAAAATATCCGTTTACTGTATTTTAAATGCAGAAATCCGAAAAATAAGTTGTTGAACAGCATTCAATATTAGTTAGTGTCACATTGTTTTTGTTACCATCTAATATCCCCCGTGGTAGCCAACTGCGCATTGCTACATATACCGTAATCATTCTCGTGATTTGGTCGCCGTGTGCGCGGGGGCCCTTATGCGTCAAATCTTTTGGGTATCGAATGAATAGAGATGCAAACTTATTTCCATTGCCAAAGGTAAACGCTCTACCACTAAGCCATACTGGCTGTATCAGTGTGGCTTAATGGTAGATCTTTGGCCTTTGGTCTCAAAGGTCGAGGATTCGATTCTTTCTCAGGCATTCAGACATTTCAGTTCAAAAAACAATGAAAATAAGTTTGCATCTGCATTTATTTATCAATTATTGAGCCAATTTGGCTTTTCGTTTTGTTTAGTTTAGCTGTTGCACAATCCTAGGCTTATTTTGCAGGTATTTCAAAATCGCAAAATGTCAGATATTTTGTAAATTGCCTCTTGGCCGAGTTTCTGGGGTGCCATCCATGGATCCATGGATCCTTGACCTTCAGGGCACGCATTTCATTGTCTTTAGCGATTCCATGAGTGCCCTGGAGTCCTTGGCGAATTACAATCCTCGGAACCCCTTGACACAACGTGTCCAAGCTTTGCTTTCCCGCTTGCCTGGCTGGCGGAAAACCGTGCTTTTCTGCTGGATCCCGGGCCATGTTGGGATAGGTGGAAATGAGCAAGCGGATTCTGCAGCGAAAGGGGCCGTTTCTGGCCCGCTCCGGAGGGATCTCGGCCTTGTTCCCTCAGACGCCTTTCCAACTCTGCGTCTGAGGTTACACGCTTTTTGGCAAGCCTTGTGGGACAGTCAAGTCGGTAATAAGTTGCGTGCTATTAAAGGCACTGTTGAGGAATGGCACTCGGCGTGTCGCCGCAGTCGCCGTGAGGAGGTGGTGTTGGCCCCTTTGCGCGTTGGTCACACTCGACTTACTCACTGTTTCCTTTTGCGGGGGCTTGACCCTCCTGAATGTTCTTGGTGTCGACAGCCACTTACGGTCCGGCACTTCCTTGTTGATTGTCACCATCTTGATGGTGTTCGTCGTCGTTTCCATTTTCCACATGACATTGCGCGTCAATTGGGTGATAAGTCTGTCCTCCTGTCTGGTGTTTTTCAATTTTTGCAGGAGGTACAGATGTATGACAAGATTTAGATTAGGGGTTTGAATAACATCTCTGTAATGTGTGGTGCAGTGGCAACCCGGACCACTGCACTGTGACTGAAGTTGGCGCTAATGACCAAGTTGTCGACGCGCCATTAAGCCTCAATCCCCCCCCCCCCCATCCATGCCAGTGAGTGGCTATTAATAATACTACACTCAAGAGAACATATAATACATGCACACTGCGTGATGGCTTTCACCGCTAGATATTTACCTTTGTTAACTGAATTATGCGCTACGACTCTCTACCATGATACGCGTATCACGTCACTGGACTAGTCCACTCTGACGGCCAAAAAAAAGCTGCTATTCTTGTTTGTCAATGGCTAATTGACAGTGATGTCACGACATCGAGCCATGGTGGAATGGGCAACGTTATGAATAAACAAACTATCTGCAGAGGGGAATTTTGTGGAATATTACAATGTATTGGGCATCCAATCAGACAACTAGGGGTGGGTTTACGGAAGAAAAAGCACAGGGCTCAGTCTGGTGCTAGTAAAGCAGTACCTACGATGAAGTTATATGCTAAATAGAACATACATACCTGTCTAGCAAGTCAGGTTATACCATAATGTTGTAATCAGCATACGTTAGCTGTCTAAAGTCCACGTAAATAATAATAACGCCAGCAAAATTTGAGTTTTATTTGCGTAATTAATCGCAATGCAGTGGCGGTCATCTACAGTGAAAAGACAGTGGCTCGTCTCGTGTTTATGCCTCATGAATAAAACTAGAGAAGTGAGGAAACAAAAATAATATTTTTGCCTTACTTAAGCATGAAAGACTTGAAGAGAAAATGCAGGTTTTGTCTTGGTTCTTATCAGCGACTAAGAAAGCTGGTGTAAAACCAAAGACTGAACCAAGACAATTCCAAAATTTGCTGACACGACAAATTTATTCATATAGTATAGATACTAGCATTATTCATTTATAAAATTTGGTTGTTTTTTTTTCTTTGTAGATCGTTTATACTCCTCTCTCGAGAAAACATCACAACTGTACTACAACACGGACGGTCATACCCGGTTTCCATGCTGTGTTTGCAGCAAGACGTTTAAGTCTCCTAAGGCGCTAGCAAACCATTCCAACATCCATTTAGGTCGTTTTAAATGCTCCGTGTGCAACAGATGCTTCGAAAGCAACGCTCTTCTACAGCAACACATGGAAACTCATCTGCCACTGCAACAACGGTCAGGGGTTTCTCATTGCCAGATTTGCCAGCGTACTTTATCGATCAAGAACTTAAAGCGCCATCTTGCAACATGTCACCGTCATCATGTTAGCAAGTGGGATAACGTGTAATGCGTGCTGTATTCATGAGAAGTATCTTCTTTAGCCAAACCTATTGTAATAAACTGTCAGTAAAAAATGCTTTTCTGTTTGCATTGTGTTAGGTTTTTCAACACGCTGGCATATGAATATAAGTTGATGTAATCCAAGTATTCACACCTTGACTGGTCTCAGTAATGCGATTTACTAATTTTGAGCATCAGTTCGTTTAGAATCTTTGTAATACAGCAAATTGTAGCCAAACCAAATGACTTAGTAAACTTTTTTATTTTGTATTGTTATTATGTTTATTACACTTGCATATCATGACACATTTACTGTAATGTATCACTTGAACTCCTTAAAATTGCTGTATAATACTCCATCAACTTGCAGTGGTCAATTTGTAGAAGCCACACAATATAGCTTGTCTTGGCTTCTCTCATCATTTTCAACCTCCATGCTTTGTTGATTAGCTAATACAAAAAATTACCAGCTTCGCTACCTGTCTTCTCGAACAAGAATACGTTAAGGCGCCATCTCGCAACATCTCATCACCACGACTATGTCAGCGTGATATAAGTGTGGCTAGTGCGATGTCGGCAGAAATGGCTTTCCATTTACATCGGGTTTGAAACGTTAAAAGATTAAAATTGATGAATTTAACTATTCACAACCGAAAGTTTCAGTAATACAACTTACAGTTTTTTTTTTTTTGGGGGGGGGGGGGGAACCATTTAATTTAAAACCCTTAAAAAAAAAATCCGGAACAATACTATAAGATCAGTCATTGTGTCGATTAATATAAATATCAGTCAATAAAGAGCAGACACGGACTGCACTAATCGACACGCAATGGTTCTGTGTTGTGACATTATAATTAGGCCGCATTGAATCAATGTATGCTGCCCTTTTTTTCTGGCCGTGGATCTTGCGTTATAGTATTCTTCTACATATACATTTTTGTTTACGGTACTGAAGTTATTTTCAAAATTCTTTAAGGATACATGTTTGTGAGAATTTGTGGGTTTCAAGTAAATGACATGCAGCAAAGTAATGGATAAATTTTTACTACTTGTTCATGACAAGTTTATAAGCATGTTTAGGTAGATTTGTGCTAACTTAATCGACATTTTACTTAAGTCCTTGGTGTTATACTCGCAATGTATGATGTTGCTTGATGCATACCCATGACATGCTATAAATTGCAAAGTTTTACATTTTGTAAAATCCAATTGTGGGTATTTCCTATACAGAGTTCACTTCAGTAGCAGTGTTCGAGTGTCGTGAGTGTTCCCAGTATTTCGCCAGCCATCAAAGTCTTTGTAATCACCTCGTTAAACACACAGAACGTTTCAAATGTCCTACATGTGCTAAGTGTTTAAGTTCTCGGTTTGCTCTGGAGGAACATTGTTTGAAACACGTCCCAGAAGATCAGCGCCAGTTATTATCGTGCAGCATTTGTGGAAAGCAGTTTGCTTCTCGTTCGGGGATTCAACACCACCAGAGACTTATGCACAGTATTAATTACCTGTGATTTGAAATTATGATGTGTTTAACCTGAAATTAAACATTTTTATGCCTCCTTTTTGTTACACTCTAACCTGTCCAGTTAGATTGTTCGGCTAAGTGATTCAATCATACTGAATAAATTATGAAACATTAATCTAACTCTCGTGACGCAAATTATTGTTATTCTGGTGAATATTCTCTGCCTTCTTTTCAAATAGATCCCAGAGGTCATTGTTGGAAATACGTTTTCTACCAAAATGCAAACCATCAGTGGTGTACCACAAGGCTCGGTCCTCGGGCCACTGTTATTTGTGGTCTATCTGAACGACCTTGTGTGCAATAGCGAAAATGTTTCGAGATTTAAATTTGCAGATGATCTTAAAGCTGAGCACTGAGGTTTTAACTACAGAAAACACTAAAACACTTGCTTGCATGATAGACAATATCAGTCATTGGGCTAATTTATAGCAATTGCCGATTTCCATCAAAAAATGTCTGTCATTCCACGTTGGCCATCAAAAAAACCCAGCCTCCTACTTCATCGAGAAAACCGCATTCCAGATGTATCAGAAGTACGGGACCTCGGGATTTGGTTGACATCTGATTTAAAATCGTCTCTGCATTGCAGGAATGTGCCCACGGCAGCATTTAAACGAATTGCTATTGTGAACCGTTGCTTTCGATCGGGAAATATCACAACTGAGATCCTGGCTTTTAAAGTCTTTGTCCGGCCATTGTTGGAATATGCAAGCTCTGTGTGGTCACCATACCTATTGAAGGACATTGACCTTGTTGAGTCGGTGCAGCGACGTTTCACGAAGAGCTTGCCAAGTTTACGAGAGATGCCCTACTGTGCACCCTTGCAGAAAGCAGGTCTGGAATCTCTTGATCTTCGCCGTTTAAGATCTGATCTCGTTTTGGTTTTTAAAATTCTCCACGAACACACTAATGTTGTCCTGCCATTTTTCGAATTGAGCACGGTAAACTCCACCCGTGGGCACTCTTTGAAACTGGTGGCTCCAAGGGTAAATTGTGACTGTAGAAAACACTTTTTCTCTGTTCGGGTTATCCCAGTCTGGAACTCCCTTCCTGAGTGGGAAGCCTCGGCAAATTCCACTGCAGCCCTCAAACACGCTTTGTGCGGGCTGTCGTTTGAACGTTTCTTGAAGCGGCCGGGGTGGGTTGGACAGTTGCGGGCATCACCTGGTGACTGATCCGACTTTTAGTTTTAGGATTGGTGTTAGTGGGAACCTCTCCCCTTCCAATATCTTGCCACACATGTGGTCAAAAAATCTATTTATTATTACTATTACAATATGAAACAACTTTTGCAAAGAATTACAATCTGTATGTGTTGCTGTTATGGTTTATGTGGTCATGATTGGGTGTGCTCTGCCTGGTTGTCTGAAAGTAAGGCATTCAGACCTTGTTCAGTGATGAACGGGGACCCTAATAAAGTTACTCAATACCTTCTGTTTGCTCTTGTTGACTCCTAACCATCTCTGCTAGGAGCTATTAGCTTTAATGCTTTCTATTTTGAACAATCGTTCCACACTATGATTTTCCCAGTTTGGTCTCTGGAAATGTATTTTCCCGTACTAGACTTCAAATTTGAACCAGTTCAGCCATAGAAGCACGTTAGTTCATTCATTATATAAGGTCCCATGTATTACATAAAAAACAGGAGACTATTTGAAAAGTGTTGTAAGCCGCTGTTTTTAAATGGAAATGTTAAATGACTACAAGTGACTTTTATTCCACACTGTAGTTAAAGGTAGCCAAAATTAAATTAAATTAAAAGGCCCTATTTACAAGGCATCTAGCAACACGATTTAAAAATGTAACTTGAATCTGTTGTATAATTGACTTCGCTACTTTCTCTCCATTGTGGCACCTGACAAAACGAAATAGTAAAGTAATATTCTGGCACGCTCACTTGACTTGGCATTTGGCTCCAAATACACATTGTAGCACATAACCGTAATTTTCTCAAGCCCTAAATAAATAAGCATTAGCACTTTCACAGTAATCGAATACTTTCCAGCAAGGTACTCAACATTGCGATTGTATTCCGTTTTCAAAATGGAGGTTTCTGTCTTGGTTAATGTTGAATAAATTTGGAATATGCAGCCTTTTCGGCTTAAACGTCTTACACCTCGAGAACTTGGACGGCCTCTGACTTAAAATACTAACAGATCAGTTGTTAGACCAAGGTGACACAGCATAAAGTTTTTTAAGGCCAAGACGGTTTGGAAATGTGGGTACTTAATATAACTTGCATTTTTTACGTGCCGTAACCTGTCCCGAAATAACTAACTTGTTTTAAACTCGCCAGTACAGAAAAGGTTGACATATCGATGAAAATTCACTCTAGTCATCTAAAGAAAACAAATAAAAGGTAAAATATAAAAAGTCTACCAGCACGGCTGTGAGTATATTCTACATGTAGACAGCCAGTTTACGATTTGGTTGCTTCCACCAAAAATTACCTTCAGTCTTGGGAAAATTTTTTTAATGTTTTAGTCGTACAGCTGAAGACGACTAAAGTGAATTTATTCGAAATAGCCATCTTTTGTATAGCCTACTGGTAAGTTTAATGCAAGAAAGTTTTCGACATTCCACATGCTAGTAGAACTGTCCACCTAGTGTACTTGAAATTGAGTGTTATTCATTAAATATTATTGTCTCATTGACTTGTAATTTATTTTAATTTTAGATCCACTTTTTTTTTCATTTGTGAAGATGTGGTACAGGTCGCAAGTTCAAGAACCGTCATTATCTTCAACAGCATATTTTCTACTTGTATACTGAGAATTACATATGCGATGTTTGTGGAACTATCCAAGATTCGCCTCGTAGCCTCCGTTATTGCAAACATCAATCAGCAGTCCGAACACCGACTCGTGAAGTGTGCGAATTGATGGAAAGCCATCAGACATAGTGGTCGTGAACAAAGTAAAAAACTGTAGACAGCAGTGTTCACAAATAAAGACACTAGTAAAGAAATTTTTTATAGCCTCCTGAATAACGATGTAGATGTTAATCACTTGTTCAATGACAAATGAAGGGGTCACTCGCAGTTCTCTGTTACCGTACTGAAACAATATCTTGTGAAATTATTTCTGTTACTGTTGG